>CM065052.1:230763271-230994778 GCA_032883995.1 Coronaproctus castanopsis | reverse complement strand
GTGTGCATGTATGCATTACTTAAAGAGTAAGAAAGTAATAAGAAGAAAGAAAAAGAAAAACTAATTACACTCTGCTCGACTAGATGCGGAAGAAAACCTGTCACAACAACCCCATCAAGCAACTGCCTATGTATGTACATATATGTGTATATGTGCATACATGTGTATGTGTGTATGTGTGTATCTGCATACATGTGTGTGTGGGTATGTGTGTGTATCCTCAGATTAAAGAGTGAGAAAAAAATAATAAGAAAGAGAAAGAAAAAACCAATTACACTCCACTCTACTAGATGCAGAAGAAACCTGTCACCACCACACCTGCAAGCAACTATCTGTGCATACATGTATGTGTGTGTGCGCATATGTGTATGACTAGTGTCTTCCATATACTATTCACACATCATACATAGCTCTGCCTTAAAAACACTATACTGACACTCCACTGCACTACCTCATACTGCAATGCTAATTCCCCATAACCCTTCCCCCATAAAACCCTGACCAGCCCATTGCGCCAATTGCGAATGGCCTGAGACTACTCTCAAATTTTATTGAAATTACCATAAATTAGAAAAAATTAATTTATTATCCTAAAAACTTTTCAAGTTCTATTATAAAGTGTCCGGAAAATATATTTACACTTCTAGATTTCTCATTATTAGAAAATTGTATCACAAATTCTTAGAATTTTGACAAAGTGATCAAGATGCATATATACACACGCACATATGTATATATATATATATATATTATGTGGCCTCTATTAGGCTTACCACATACAGACTTCGTCCAATATTTTAAGAGTCTAGCGTAAATTAAATTTTTTTATTGATACGAAAATATACACATATGTACATGAAAATACATAAATGTATTGACAATAATAATTTTGTTTAATTATCTTATTTTTACACAAGCATAACATCCATATACTTAAATTATAAAAAGAGTAAAAAAAATAAAATATATATATATATATATATATCTATAAAACCTTCACTAATAATAAATGAATTTTTTATTATTTACTTTAGTTAAGAATAGTGTAATTACAGACTAACCGGGTTTGTACTTTTGTCTTCCATTCTGTCTTTCTTCTTAACCAAACCAACTGTTTCATCCATCTTCTCCTTACTCACAACTTTGACTAACTTCTTTCCATCTTCAACTTTAACTACTTCACCATCTTTACATTTTCAACTGACTTCTTTCTAAATTCATTTATTCCAAAACCAAAACTCTCTTTCCTCCCATCTTTTAGAAACTCCCCTACTCTACAAACTTTTACTATGTCAACCAGTTGCACGCGACCCCATGGCCATAGAGGTGCGTGCTGTTACTTTATTATTATTATTATTGCATGAATGCAACTGATGTGTCACAAACCAGCTTTTTACAATAATAATAATAATATGTCTTATAATTTTCCACTATTGATATCGAAACCGATTAAAATTACGTTTAATTGTAAAGCAACCATTTTTAGGAAACCAGAGATCAGATTATTCTTCTCGATTTTAGGCCATGTTTGACCGAAGTTTGGCAAACAACTAGGTCTTTGTCGTTGGACCGCCAACTCTTTAAATTCCTCATTGTACCGCCAGATGCGCGTTTGTCTAAAGTGTTTTCAACTCTTTGTAGGTTTAACGTAAAATACAACCGTTCGTAGGGAGTAAGCCTACTTACTGGCCTCAGGACCGTAAGAAAAAAATCTGATCTGCTCGACTTTTTTGTAACAAAAGGAATCTCGTCTTTATACATGAGAGTACATTCTTGTTTCGATCTACAGTCAGATCACTCGGCAGTTCTGTTAACGGTTAGCATTTCACCAATTACAAAAATACCTGAGCCATATCTCATCAATAAAAATACCAACTGGTTTATGTTTAAACAATATATAGAAACTAACATAAACTTAAATATGCCACTTAAAACTAATTATGACATTGATAGAGCAGTACAAAAATTAACAGAAACTATACAAAATGCTGCAGTCACTCCCACTGTAAAACCCCCCAAGGAGTCTAATAATATTCCAAAACACATAGAGAAAGTTACGAAAAACATGGAACATCACGAGAAATCCGATTATTAAAACGCGACTAAATAGAAAAACCAAAGAACTGCGTAAAGTACTACATGAAAATAAAAATGAAATGCTCGCAACGTTTCTGTCAAGTTTGTCGCCGTCTAAAAACGATGATTACTCTCTATGGAAAGCGACTAAACGCTTTAAACGACCAAATGTGCATATTCCTCCAATACAAAAAATTGACGGTAGTTGGGCTCGTACTAACATCGATAAAGCAGCGCTTCTTGCTAATTATTTTCACGATATATTTACATCTAATCCTGAAGTTGATGACTCCGTAGATATCCTCGAATATCTGGAAAAACCACTGCAAATGTGTCTGCCTATAAAACCGGTTACTCCAAGTGAGGTACAACAATTCTTCAAAAAAACGAAACGGAGAAAGAGCCCCGGATTTGACCTAACCACAGCTGAAGTTTTAAATGAATTACCAGGGAAAAGTATTGTATTCATAACACAGATATATAACGCCGTCTTCCGCAGCCAATATTTTCCTCTGGGCTGGAGGTTCTCGCAGATAACTGTTATACCAAAGCCTGAAAGGTCGCCTGAAACAGTCTCGTCGTACAGACCTATCTCGTTGCTTCCTGTTCTTTTGAAGACACTGGAAAAATTAATTTTAAAACGGTTGTTTCCGATATTATCCACGAGTGCAATTATTCCCGATTTTCAGTTTGAGTTCCGTAGGCATCACAATACTGTAGAGCAGGTTCATAGATTAACAAAGGTTATCGAAAATAGCTTGGAAAACAAGAATATTTGTACGGCGGTGTTTTTGGATGTTCAGCAGGCTTTTGATCGGGTGTGGCATCAGGGATTGTTGTATAAACTTAAATTGCTGCTTCCACACTCTTTCTATTTACTGTTTAAATCGTATCTACAAGAGAGATATTTTCGAGTGAAGGTGGCCGATGAATACTCGGATATTTTTCCAATAAGGGCCGGGGTCCCACAAGGGAGCGTTCTCGGGCCAATATTATACCTAATCTATACAACCGACTTCCCGACGCTCAGTAATACAGAAGTAGCTTTGTACGCGGATGACGCAGCTATCTTAACAGTGGATAAGTGTGAAAACATAGCAACAAAAAAACTGCAGGAGTCACTTGGCCATGTAGAGACCTGGCTAAAACGATGGCGCACAGTGGTTAATGAAAGTAAGTCAACACATATTTCTTTTACAAATCGAAAAATTGAACACCCTCCAGTCAAGATAAATAATGTCATAATCCTGAACACCAACAATGTAAAATATTTAGGTACGCAGTTAGATGCTAGGCTGACCTGGGGTACTCACATTCAGAAGAAAATTGAACATTTGAGATTTAAAACCAGAACTATGTCGTGGATACTAGCTAAGAGATCCGGATTGTCATTGGAAAATAAAGTACTATTGTATAAAATTGCTTTAAAACCAATTTGGGTGTACGGAATAGAGCTGTGGGGCTGCGCAAAAACATCCAACCTGCAAAAAAATACAGCGATATCCAAATAAAATACTCAGAACTATTACTGCAGCCCCCTGGTACGTGTAAAATTTTACCCTCCATAGTGACTTGAATGTTATGTTTGTGGAGGATGAAATCAAAATACAAACAAATAAACATGTCGCCCGACTTAGCGTTCATACGAAACCACTTGCTATCAACCTGCTGGATAACTCTGGCGAAACCCGCAGACTGTATTATAGCGTTTCAAGGGAGTACTGCTGAGTACTAACCCTCCACAAAACACTTTATTCGTTTAAATCAATCACTTGATGACCATCAAAGTTGGTTAGTTGTGAAGGGGAAAAAAAAAAGTTCGTTTAGTAATTAAAAAAAAAAAAAAAAAAACATTAAAAAATTAATTATCGTTTTCATTCAATTTTACGTGTGATTTTTTGAATTCGCCGTTTTTATTTCATCTATTGGGCGACCCAGAAAAGACTGCCTTTTTTTTTTTTTTTGGAAAGCGCAGTTGGTAACACTGCAACACTGCTACAACGCAAAGCGTCCACGTTTAGTATACATACGAGAGATTCGTTCTTTTCCAGTTTCAGTTGTCACGGCATCCTATAACGAAAATGACCCGGCATTTAGCTTGGAGCGTTATTTTCGACTTGAATCAATCGTGCTAAGAGAGTTTCGGAAAAAATTCAAAGAAACACGATTTTTTTGCCGGAATACCTTAAGAGTCGCGTTTACGAAACACGTCCACGAGATGTGGAAGACGTGAAAAGTCGGATTTCTGTAGAAATTTTAAAAGTTCAGCTACTTACGCTCAGTCTTCGAAAATTTTGTATAGACTGAATGAATTTATTGTTGAAAATGGCGGTCTTCTGAACGATATTGCGATTCGCGAATGATTATAAGCTAATCTCTCGTTTTTCCGTTTTTACATGAAATTTCATTGAAAAATTTTAGTCGACTAGTTTTTGTATTATTCGAAAAACGAGGTCCGTCTTCTCTTGGTCGCCCTATATTACTATTTTTACCCACGAATTTTCGCGACTGTTCACAACTCATTTCAAACCAGCGGGTATCTAGTCATCTAGTGTACGGTCGAAAAAAAGATTATTTGCCAGTAAATTTCGTACTATTTATAAAAAATTTCGAAATAAAGAATTCCGATCCAGTTTGAAACTATTAGTCAGACGTTATAAATTTTTGGCATACACTCGATGTATGACGTATTGAATGAGATAATCCGAATTTTCAGAATATTAACTAATGTCGCTTTTTAGGTAACTTTAAATAATTTACAAGGTTAAATATATTTTTAACGTCAACGGGAACTACCTTTATTACCAAAAAATAATTTTTTTTTTCTAGCGTTAAATTTTTTCTACCATTGTGTTTGAAAAATGTCTTTTACGCTAAGAAACAGTCGCACATTATCTGTGACGTGTATTGCATCGATTGCTAAATCACGGTGAATCGTCGATTTTATCTTTGGCTCTACGTACGTACTTCGATAGATAATAAAAGTAGCTCCTCGTCAAAGCGATTATTTGAAATCTATTTTTGATGAACATCGAGTGGCACAGGTCCTTATCGAAGACTGTAAGATTATATAACATGTTTTTAAAGAAGTCTTTTAATTAAAAAAAAAATAAAAAAGCGCCCGTTGACTGAATATCATAGAATATAAATTTTTAATTCAATATAGTAAACCCAAAAACTTTACATTACACACAATGAAAATATACTCTTTTAATAGATTTCGTACAAATTTCACAAACACAAGGAATGAAATGCTTAACTTGACGTGGCGATGACTCAAATGTTTTCGTTCTCAACTCTACGTGATATATACAGCCTTAAGATTTCAACGAAATAACGCATAGCCGTGCGCGCATGCGCAAGAGAATAAATACGAATCTGCTCGTTTGTTTTAACTCTCCGTATACAATGCGCTAATAGAATGGTCACTTCAAAAACTACCGGTGCAACCTAACCGCGTAACTACTAATTACTGCAACGACGGTAAAATCAGTTATCTACGATTTTTTGAAAAAACAGTTCTAATTTTTCCGTAGCAGTATTTAAACATTTTTAGGATTTTCGTACAAACCTATTAGCATTATTATCAAACTTTAGTAAAATCTATGAAAAATATGTTCTTAAAAAAATTAAAAGGGTTTGTAGAAAATAAAAGAACAATTTATGTCAAATAAATTCGTCTGAAATGGCGATATACAATATTATCACAAACATTGAAAACGTACAAAAATAACGAAAGCCTTTGACAGTTTAAATTTAAAAATAGTTTATTCTCTTTACTAAAAGACTTGGGAGATTACACAACAGAATGTTGAACGTAATATAAATAAGTATTTTGAAAAACGTTATTCTTACGCATTGGAAATTGCTCAAACTAGATACCACTATGGAGCTTCACAAGTTTTATGACCATACTTGTTGAACATAGTAGCAAAATAAATAAATTTTTAATTATATTTAACAAATTGTATAATAATAATAATAATAATAATAACTGTTTAAATTACAAAACAAAAAGGGAATAAAACATTATATATGCGGTGTTACCCAACTTTATGTCAGTGTCATGTACAAAGACACGCTACAAAATAAAGGGATTTTAGAAAGAAGCTTTCAAAAAACTATAGGAATAAAATTGATTAAATTCTACACAACTACCAGCTATATTGCCATTGCAGGAATCAAACCATTAAGTTTAGATATAGAAAAACGTATTAAAATATTTTTCATAAAAAAAAATAATGAAAAATTCAAACCACGAATTCGTGTAAACTTAAAATATCGACAACTTTATTTCGTTCAAGAACCAAAACATTTAAACAGTTTATGTATTAGATAAGCATCATTAATTTCGATAACGGTGGAATGAATATAAATAGATGAAAACTTTTTCTCAGACATTGAAAAACGATTCAGTTTATACATCATTTACATCTAATTTTTTTAAGTTTATTACTGGCCACGGCTTATTTAAAGATTATTTATACAGTCGCGCACTCCGACAACCGAGTAACATGTAACTTTACTGATACCGTTAAGTACATTAATTCCGGTTGCAACTATTGTTATAAAGAGTTTTATGATAATCGAGCAGATCAATTAGTAATTAAACTGTTTAAAATTACTTTCACCATTACAGACATAAATCATCGTAGAATAAATGTGCACCTAACCTAATTATATGATATACAAATTATTATTATAATACTGTAAAACATCAGAGTTCCATAAACTTCGTTGGATGGGTTCTTCTGGATAATCTGTTGTTTCTACCGTATTTATACTTCACTTACACAATATATTTACCCCACATCGTATTTACGAACTGCCCGCCCACAAAACAAAAAACACACAAAAAAAAAACAGCACTATGTATCAGGATAGCACACCTAACAAATCGAATCGTCATTATAACTTTTACGATGAGAAGTACACGATAAGTTAAATTAACTATCGATAAATGACGATGGGTCCGATATAATTCTAGTATAATGTGCAAAATTGATTTTTTTTAAATAACAACCATACTTGTTACTAGTTGCGGTGAGATAGATTACATAAATTAAAATATTAAAATTAAAATTTATAATACAAAATTACAAGATCAAGAAATATCTATTTCGATATAATCCTGATCATGATATATATGTATATATATGTGTGTGTACATATATAATATATAAGTAAAATATTTCGCAGCAGATTTCCAATGAGATTAAAATTGAATTATAACGAAATTCTGTTTACCGTCTAGAATGTATTATTATATTATTATTTAAATTCGTTTACAGAAAATTACGACATTATTAATGATTTTTTGATAGTAGTAATTTGCTTAGAAAAATTTGAAATAAAAAAAGTCCGCCAAATTATTCGGCTATATAAATTACAAAAATTATAATTTAATAAATTTATTAGTACCTTATATAAAGATTAATTGGAAGTCTATATTCGATCAACTAAACGATAACTTCGTAACGTAAATTTTTAACGAATTAAACGATTAATTATTTTAGTTTTTACAGGATAATCGATTAGATTGGAATAAATCGGATCAGAATTTAGTATTGGGAAGTGGTTATTGGTTCGTCTGGATCGGTAATTTTGTCGCTGGTTTACTGATGCACAGGTTCGGTGCGAAAATTGTAATCATCGTTAGTACCATTATGTGCTCGTTTTTATCATTCCTAACGCCGCCTTTAGCATTTGTCAGTCCGACGATTGTAGCCTGGATTTCCGGGATCAAAGGTTTCCTTACGGTATGCGTATATTATGAAATTAATTTTAAATCGTTTTACGTAGCGATAGTTTGTCATATGTCCGGGGGATTTAATAAATTTCGACATTTTTAATTCGTAAACGAGTGAAACATTCGCGTTGATGCAAAACAAACAATTGGCGATTCCGTACAAAAATACGAAATCTCGCTTGTATTTTGTTACCGCGCTTAGAAGCAGTATTTTTAATGCTCATTTAGACACAAGAGCATTGTAGTAAGATTCAGAAACTGCGAATGAAGCTGTTAAAACAAACTAAAACTACCCATAATCGATGTCTAGTGGTCCTGTAATATATATTACGTAAAATTGCGTGCTTCGTTCTGTCTCGTTACATTTTTAATAATTTGATGTAGAATACACTTTAAAGCAGAAATTATCTAGACGCGACGTTTACCTTAATTAAACGAATAACGACATTCTCTTATCTTTTCAGGCGTTATTTATCCCGGTCGGCGCTATAATGCTGATAGGAAAGTGGTCACCCGTAGAAGAAAGAGGGAAATTTATGTCCGTCTTCATTTGTAAGTTTTTAATCTGGCACTACTGATTTTTTCCGATTAAATTATCGTTTATTTAATCCGAATAATCAATCGACGATATTTATACCATTCGAACCAGAAAGTTAAAATACTATAAGCGTAGACACCGAGTAAAATATCATCTGTTCCATCTTGTACATTATGACGAACCGCGTGCATTAAGGAATGATTTTTCATTAAACGTGGGATATGCGGAACAAATGGATTTACTAACCTTCGTATTAATATATTTAATATATTTAGCGAAGTTAAGTTTATTCTCAAAAACAGCGCCTAGATAAGGAATATGATTTGACTAGTTAATGCTGTTTCCCTAGACAATAAAATTATTTGGCAGTGTTGGTCGTCTGCGTGTAAAGAAAAGGATTCGGTTTTCTATAGATTAATACTAATTTTCCACTTATTATAATATCCGAGTACATTATGCTGATTTGAAGTCTGTTTTGAACAGTAGATGGTCTAAATCTCCAATCATTTTTAAACGGAAGTATACAAAACGTAAAACACAGTGTTCTAGTAAAACCGACATCCGAGAATCCTAGCAATTTTGGATATTAAAAATTTCTGGTTACGAAGTATTTTGTTTTATTATTATTATCAATCTGGTCCAAGTATGATTACCAAATTTACTCATTGTTAATACTATTTTCGTATATATATATATATATATAACATAAATATAACATAATATAACATATATGAAAAGGATAAAGAGTAGAAAAGACCGCTAAAAGATATATCCTAGATATATATATATATCAGTGGCCAGTGCTACCAGATTGTTGATGTTGTTATTCAGAGCCAATAGGTAGGCAAATGAGAAGGGAAAATATTTAACTGTAAAATTTTATCGATAAAGGTAATAGAAGTTACAAGCGAAAATCACGTAATTAGTTTAATTCCCATGTGGAAAAGGCATCATAGTGGAGGCAGTAAGATTGATGGTGTACAAATGGCTTGGGAGGTAATTGCAGTTGGAACGAAAATCAGGATGGAAAGCCAAACTGAAAGATTCTTAGAAGCAATTGTTAAAAAGAATGTGGTAAGAACATTAGGTTATAGATTTGTAAAAGTTAAGTCGTCTTTTATTCCATCGATGAAGAGGGTCTGCACAAGCGGATAGAATTAATCAGAAAGAAGGAATACTCGGAATAAGAATGCCTTGCGATGCCCCAAGTTTAATATACTTAATTTCCCTGGATACCCTCATGGGCGTATTCAAGTGATACGTAGACACGAATTTTACTAGCTATTTAGCGTAATTGTTTACGTATATTGCTGATTTATTGATATTGTGTTGTTCACCACTTTGAATAAATTACCGTTTTTTCATTTTGCTATTTTTCGTAATATTGTAAAATTAAGTGTATTTTCTTATATTTTATTTTTATATATATTTTTATATTTCGTCATTTTATATATAAAACTTTATTAGTTTTCGTTGTTAATTTATTTTTTTTTAAAATCACCACATTTCGCACTGTTGAAATTGTTCATTTCAGCTCTGCCTTTAGGCGGATCACTCGGTTATCTTATATTTTCATCCGTTAGCGAACACATCGGTTGGACGTACTAGTTCCACATAGCCGGTATTTGTTCGTTACTATGGTGCATCAGTTGGTGGTATTTCGTCTACGATACACCGGAAAAACATCCTAGAATTAAAGAAACGGGGAGAAAGTACATACAGCTTAGCATCGTGGATGACGTGTCAAATAGAAAGGTATGTGAAAAAAACGAAAAATATTAAAAACAAGACGATATTACACCGTGTCGCGGTACAATGCGCTCGTAAGTCTATTTGGTCTGCTATATTAATGCCGGTTAGTTCGCGTCTTGTTCGTATTCAACAGCCAGTGTATACCGAGAATACATGGACAACAATTGATGATACTTCGTTTTCATTAAAATCTGCACCAAAATAATGATCTAAATATAACATATGTCAATGTAGTTTCGTGTAAACCAATATGAAAAGTTTTTCGATAAATCGCAATTTAATATTAACCTACATGTCTCTTTTCAGAATGCATTTATTTACTTTTCCTGACAATCCTACAAGATGGTTAAAAGTGATGGTGCAGAGATGCTCTTCCAATAACTTGAAAAAGAAATCGTTTAAATAACAGGAGTAAAATACTTTGGATAACGAATAATATACTTATGTAATGCTATAATAATCAAACAGCCCAATAATTCAATTCTCCAACTTTAATGATAACTGAGAATCTAATCGCCTCACTACAGACGTTAAACCACATTTTTACTACTTTAATCATCACCAATTTTTATGGTACTTTAGTGCCCGTACAATGAAGAAAAATAAGACTTCATACTGATACTAGTCCAAAGCACACGCCCACAACTGGATTCCGCATGCTAAAACTAGTCTAAATATCGTTTTATAAATCAGTAGCTTAGACTACGTCGATGATCGAGTTCGGTGACCATTTAGCCAATAGAGTTGACGAAATTTGATTATTAATTTTTACTTATTTCATACGTATTGTCTTCAGGTATGTTTACTATAGATAATCTCTAAGATATTTTACAGACTTTACCCGATAGTATCCGCTGGCCTAAAATTTAACCGATTTGAAAATATGTCGCCGTTTAATGAAAATGATGGCATGCGAGCTTTTCTATTTTCGTCATAACTTTATTCGACGGTACGGGGTTGTATATTTGTAGAGTACAATAAATACGACGTTTATTATTGATTGTAAAATTCAAAAACTTTCATAATCAGACTTTTTTTTTTTTTTTAATGTTATTATTTAATTATTATCCTTAAAGTTCGATTGATTATCTGTTTATAATCAAGACTTAATGTAAAAGGTGATGTATAGTAATAAATTTCAGTAACATAAAATACTCATCTCCAGATCAGAAGTATTCGGACGAGTTAGATACTACGTTGTTAAAAGTATATTTTAAATTAGATCAGACGATGTCTGCAATTAGTGAAAGCGAGACATGTTTGAAAACTTAGTAAGAATTAAATTATAAAATGCTCTTATCAGCCCAAATTGAAATTATTAGTAAATACTACATTTCTTTATTTATACGAACAAAGTTTTTTTTTTTTTGACCCCAGTCCGACAAAGCCGGTCGGGCAAGTTTATTTGGTTACTTGTGTACAAAGGACATGTTGTGTGCTTATAAACCAGAATGATGTGAGTAATGTGTACTAACAAGTTAACACAAGCGACGAATATTAAAACGTGTAAACGATTATGCAGTGTTGGTGTTTATACTTAGTCACCAATGCATTTTAAAATTTCTTATATGCGAGGGAATATTTTAAACACGAAAAATTGCAGTAGCTAATTTTAATTATATACAATTATAAATTAACAAGTTGTATTTGAAACAGTGTTAGTAATTAAATTGAGAACATAGAAAAGAAAGTTAAACAAAATAAGTTGGGATGACATTTTACTTAGATAACTATATTAAAAGATCGATCACCTGTTTCAAAATCAATTTTTTTTTCATTATTAAGTGAAAATATTGTAGCCATATTGTGTGGTTATTTTTTTTTGTTTATTACAAGTGGAGAGGTTTTATCAATTATGAAATTATCTCAAATATCCTTTAGGAATGGACACTCATAAATGGTATGATGGATTGTATCGGCAGTATTTAGGTTGCAACATTTACAATTTGGAGTATTAGTAATTTTAAATCTGCACAGATATTCACCGAAATTACCGTGACCTGATAAAACCTGCGCGTTGAAAAAAGTTATATTTATATTTTTATAGTTAATTTTATCTAAACTAACTGGAAAGAATGAGTGGGTAATTGCTCATATCCCAGCGTGATTGCAACAAGTTGATAATTTTGTTATTTTATTAACTGCTTTAACGGGCAAATTTGCGTCAATATCTGAAATATTAAAGTTATCAAGAAATTTAAGCGTTTTGGTTTGCAAAAGGTTACACGTGTAATTCTGTATTCAGAAGTTATTGTACTTTCGATTAAAAATAAATCAATAATTGGCTAACACACACGCTGCAGAAGAAGAGGCAGTTCTGTATAAAGAAGAAATATGAAGTAGAAATTTTCGTTGCTGTTTAATTACATTTTTAAGGATTTTATCATTAATATAAACAGAACAACCATATCCATAAATAGACTGAATAAGACCTTTATAGAGAATTACTCTTTCTTTGAACCGAAGTCCATAATTATTAGGGATTATCCTTTTCAGTTTGTCATATATTGTAATACACTTTTTATTTACCTCCTCAAGGTGGTCAAGGAAAGTAAGGCTCGATTAATTAACCCCCAAGCTATTTAATTTTGGAGCATAATTAGCTTATCGCAGACAATTTTTAGATTTTTAACGTTTTCGTGTATTTTTTGATTCCAAATAGGATAGACTTGCATTTAGCAATAGAAAAGGAAAACTCTAAGTCCGATATAATTTCTTCGAAGTTTTTTTTTTTTAAAAATAATTTCAATTTTATTTAGATTAGGATATTTTATAATTTTAAAAGTCATAAATCGTCAGCGTATGAAATTAATTGGGTATCTAAATTTAACATAATACAGAAGTCCTTCATTTCATAATGTACCCTTGAGTATGCAACGATCCAAAGGGTGGGCCCAACTGTGGTACTCCGCAACAATTTTTTTCTTTAATTGTGCGATTTATTTATCTTCAAACGAGCAGACCTGTTTTTAAGGTAATTAATGATAATGTTAACAAGAGATGGATTAATAGATTTATTTTGAAGAATCCTATAACTATACTACCGACTTCATTTTGTTTAGCCTTTATAATTTCATATTCTTAATAATATTCTTAGGTTTAGTTAATAATAGATCTATTTCTTCAGTAGATTTGATGGCAGAATCCCTCTCTGTTCTTTCGTAAACTTCTTAGAGCTTTTTGAAGTCAGCTGCTCTTTAATATTTGTATTTAATTTTGATATTTTTGTAATAAACGACCAGGTCTTCATTATTTGAATCTGGATCTGGATCCATTTTAACTGATATCTAATAATCGCCGATCCGTCAAAGACGGAAGGGCATACATGAAAAGAAGAAAAAGTAAATAAATACAACCGCTATCTCAAGGTCAACAGCAATAATTACGATTATCAGCCACCAGTCCGTCAATAGCCAACCGGAATAATGATGGAACGAACTAATCAAGTGCGATAGTAAACGTAGAGCGATTAGCCGATGATAAAATAAAATAAAAACCAACGTATATTGAAATTAAGATATAGCGGACACGCGAAACACGATATAATCGATTATAACACGACTACAATCGAAAGACGAACAAAGGTTAGGATACAGACACCAAGTCCTGTGATACTACCCAAAAGCTGTTTTATACACATACATACACGCATGTATAAATGTGGGTGTAGTTAAGTGTTTTGCGAATTAAATGCAATTACTGTAGAATGCAGAAGAAAAATTCGGAAAATTCGTCTTATATCTCTTTTATTCGCTTCTAATTGTATTATCGTTAATATCGAGATATGATTTCAAAAAGGGTTGTTATGTTTGCTTAATATTTTTACAGATTCCTATTCCGTGGAAATCGATTTTAACATCTGTGCCGTTTTATATAATCGTCATAAACCACTTCGGTTTCGTATGGTTGGCCACAGTTGTTAACGTCTACGGACCTACATACTTTTACGATCTGTTCGGATTCTCAACGGAAAAGGTTTGTTACCGACGTTAATAAAAAATAATTTCGTACGATAAATAAAACTTTAGTCGACGACACATCATTGCGACGAATTTGTTCGAATACCTTAAATAGAGATCAAACGAGTAATTTTATGCAAGTCATCACGCTTTGGTGCTGCCATTACTCGATTCTATCACCAAGAAGAGGAGAATATTTCCCACAGAGATAGAAAAGTAGTTTGACACTCGTTAATCAATACAACGAAAAATAATTTAATACTATTTCACCCCCGATATCAGCGTTGTTGACATGTATAACGCATTTTTTTTTTTTTTTTTTGTAAAGACTTACTTTCATTTTGTCCACAGCCTCAGATCGTGAGCTGCGTTTTCCCATCACTCTGTCTTGGGTTTAATAACGATCTTTGTACTTTCAGTCAATAAGGCAAAAAAATTGTATTTTTTTATCAAAATTCAAAATAACCGTTAATAAAATATTGTTTATTGTTTTTTTTTTTTGGTATTTTAAATTTTAATACGTTAAATTATTTAATAAATTCGGATTTTTGTTTATCATGGTATGTTTTTTATTAAAGTAAAAAAAAAAACGGTTTATGAAATTTAAAACCCTGCATAAATTTGAACATGAATCGATCTCCGGAATTCTGAGCCGATGCCGGCTATTAATCGATTCTAAGTATAGTCGATTCGACTTGAGTTCACTTCGGAGTCGATTTGATTTCTCGGAATAACTGATTACATTTTTCGGGATGGACAGTTCTAGTATTTAGATTAATCCGTGAAAATAGAAGGTTATTCGAAAAATTAAAAGAAAGAAGACACAATCGAACGGCTCATACACATTGAATATTTAACAGAAATAATTGAAAGGGCCGTAGAAGGGAATCGATCAAGAGGAAAGTCAAGAATGAAATATATCAAACAAATACAGCACCATGAAAAAGTAACTGGATAGAGTAACGTGAAAAAAAAATGAGGATTCTGACATTTCTAACGAAATTGGGGAATTATGATGATGACGTAATTTCACTTATATACGTAATTAATTTCATTGATAATAATTCGTTTCAGGATTTTTTTTTTTAAATTATTGATTCAATTTTAATTTGTATTAAATATACTCGTTTTATATATATATGCACCTCAGTGCGTATATTACACATATCCAGATATATATATATATAAATATTTATGTTTTTATTTATGCGTACTAATTGTGAAGTATTTCGAGCGTGTTTTTAAAACATGCTAGGAAAATGGAAAAATTATTTGCTTCTAAAAATAGACTAATGTAGGAAATAATTCTATAGGCGATTTAAATATATTATTAATAAATCAAAAATTTGAGTACCGTTTAATTTTTGACATGAACGTAATGAGAATTTTTATACTTACAAACCAGACAGATAAGTATGTTTCCATTTTCGTTACATATAAATTTCGCACTAAAAAAGATAATAACACTAAAATGGTAAATACATGTGTATCGATTATACCTGCGATTTTCAGAGCGGACTGATAATGGGCGTTTCTTATTTCCTAAGAGCCGTATTTTGTTACTTCGGTGGAGCAATTACCGACTGCATCATAAGAAGAAAGCTCCTTTCTATAACAGATGTAAGAAAATTGTGGACTGTCGTAGGTAATTTTATATTAAATGATCAATAAACTTTGTATAAGTTAAACAGTAAGATAAAATTCCTATAATTTTTTGCAACACATATACATGCGCGCGATATATACATTTATCATCATAATTTATCCTCAACCACTAGGTTGATGGGAAATTTATGTGACTACATACCTATAAATGTTTTATTGTATAGTGTAAGTAGCGTACAAAGGAATTATAATATGACGCTAGGGCTGTTAAACACATACATACACGAGAACTGACTGTAATCGCTTTGTTGTCACGACACAATACAGCTCCGCGTATTTTCCTAGAGTATTATATGATCAATAACGCGCATACGGTGCTTTGTGCGGTGGTTTGCAATTGCCTTCCACGCGAGAATATTAGGATAAGTTTTTTTAATCTTTATTTTCTAATGATGATATTTCTCGTGAACCAGGTACCATAGAAATCTGTGCTCTTGGCCAGTTGACTATTCCGATGACATATATATATATATATATATATATATATATATATATATATATATATATATATATATATATATATATATATATATATATATATATATATATATATATAGTATATGTAGTGAGAGGGAAGGGAGAGTTTTGAGAGAGATAAAAAGAAAAAAGGGTGATATCCTTCATCTAGAAGTGACAGATAAAGACATATCGATATATATATATATATATATATATATATATATATATATATATATATATTCTATATAGATAGATACATATAGTTTTTGGAGAGTTTTTCTGGTCGCCAAGACATACTAATTATAAAGTTAGTCTTAGTTATGGCTTTTGTTTTTAAATAAAGATTTTATTGAGACTTTAATTATAGGAGGATTTTACTAGTAACTAAATTATTTTATATAAAAAAATAATCAAATTAATTATTAATACGATCCAGCTGATGTTTTTTTTTTTTTAACCGACGGGTGTCATTAGAATCATCTAATAATTAAACTGCTTCAACGTTCGGATAGAAGTGAAGACGATTTATGTAGCTGTTTGCCTTCTTGCGAATGATAACAGGAATTAGATCGATCATGAGATTGGTGGAAAGTTGAAAGTCGAGACAAACCAAGGTGCTCTTGAAATCATACACATAAACTTGTTTTAAAATTTTTCGGGAATTTCAAGATTGGGATGTATACAGAACTGTCGATCAGTTAAGTATGACATGAGTAGTCTATAAAAATCCCAGTGAAAAGTAGCTTTTAATTTTTGAATTAAGCCAAGGTGCCAAATTTGATCAAAACCAGTACTGAGATCTAGAAAAAATTGCTATAGCAAATTCTTTGTTCTCAAGTGCTCGAGTGGCTATAACACGGTGAATTCTCTCAACGGTTAATGCTTTTCACGAAATCCAAATTGAACATCCGGTATCAAATGTTTGTTTACAATACCTGTCCGAAGTCGCTGTAAAATAATATTTAGACCGGTAAGATCCAGGTTCCTCGGCTGGTTTCTCTAGTTTGAGAATCATGATCATTTTCGCAAACTTCCAAGTGCGAGGTACATACCGTAGACGAATACAGGCATTTATCAGCGTCAACAGATAGACAATCCCTTTTTTTTTTTACTATTCTTTGAACATAACGGGGGAAAGCCTTTGACCCGGTGATTTGTTAATCTATAGGTTATCAGTAACATTGGCTACTTCGAGGGGAGAAGTCGGTTTTAATTGGACATGAAAGAGCTATTGACGATTGAATGCTATTGTCCTCAAAAACATGTTCAAAGTGCTGGACAAAAACATATGCTTTTTCGGAATCGCTCCGAGCCTATGAGTTATCTCCCTTCCTCAAAGAAAAAAGGAAAATAAGGCTGAGTAGGGCGGCGAATTTAGCTAACGTCAGTCCATAATGAGTAGTTAGTTTATTTAGTGGATCCAAGGGACAATAGGCAATTGGAAAATGAATTGTTCCTCCATTGATGAATGACATGTGTATTTAGACAATATATTGAAAACTGATTTGTTTGTACGGTGTCTTTTTCAGTCTTTCCTTGCTTGGCGTCTTAGTGACGAATGAAGTTAGGATATATGACTTCAGCTGGGGATTGTTCAAAATACTGAGACTGCACACAGTGTGATAGCAGAGATGGAAAATTTTCAGCTGCTGCATCGGTATCTGTCGGTACATGATATAGTATTTTGAGGTTAATCTGCAGATCCATTAGTTCTAGAAATATTTCTCAGTCAGTACTTTTATTTGTCAGCGATGGAGGATGATTGATTTTGACTGGTGATTTTTCTGAAAGTAGAGCCGCATAAATATCATTTATATGAAGAAAGGACTCAAATTCGATTTTCCTGAGCAGTAGACCATCTGCACTCCATAGATAGAAGTTATTTCTTCCCTTTTTTACGCTGATTTTTTGGTAATACTTTATGAAGATCTTTAAGAGATGACTCTTTCTTCGAGAGTTGTTAGTTTTTGAATAAGAGTTTCTTGATAGCCCTCAAGTCTTTGAAGAATTTCCATAAATTTGTTAGTATCGTTTGAAAATTCAGGAGTAGCAGAAGTAGGTGTAGGAGTAGTTGAAATGTTTGGAACTATCACAGAAGGGCATAAGATACTTGAGCAAGTTTGGAAATAGATGGTAAAACTGGATTGCTACAGATTTCATTAGTTGGTTTTAAAACACAAATTTTTGACTAGTAGTAAGAGTGAGCTTTATAATTGGCTGTATGATGTCCTTTACAATTTGCACATTTAGGTGTAATAGTGCTGTGGGAGGGACAGCTGCTCTAAGCGTGACAGTCACTACATTTGACACACTTAAGGAGTATTTGCGCAGTAATTTTTGGTATGATCTGAGTATTGACAATGAGGGAAGGCTAGGAATTTTTTTAGGCATTTCTACCGAGACACGACAATGGCAGAGAGTCTGTATATCAAATATTTCGCGGTTATTTGCACTAGTTTTAACTTCCACCTTAAATAATGGCACTTTAATAACAGTTGTTTCATTTTCAACTTTTTACTCGATATGTATACATTAATTATATTAAGCGCATGGTGACCTGATGCTAATAACTCATTCGTGGTTCCATTCAAATCTGTAGAATGGTGTGATAATGAAAATAGTGAATGAATCATCCTCGTGTAAACGATAGGTATGGAATGTGATACGGCCAAGTTCTTTTTTGTCTAAGTCAGGTAAACTTGGGAAGTTTGTTAACGCATTGTGAAGCATTCAATCGTCATCTGATGAGATTGTAGTGAGTTTAAGCTCCATCGCTGACTAGAGCTTTCATTTCAAATGGTGTGATGTCCATGGTAGTTAAGAACGATTTAAAGCGTTCATAGATTTTAATCGTGCCGGGTGTGTACCGGTGGCTACTATTCCCTGTTATGCTCTCCTTCTAAATACTGCTAAATGACCTTAAACCGCTACCGTGTCCCTATAAAGTCTAATATGAACCAAATGACGTGAATGACAAATTACGTAGATACTTTCGAAGTATAATGTACCGAAAATGCGAAACATCGATTAAAATAAATTAAATACCCGGTAATGAATGACGGCTTCCAACAATATAAAGAAACGCGTTGAAATTCTTTGATACTACTATAAAATCTGATGAGATTGAAAAGCTAATTAATCGGAATCGTGGAAAAGTTAACGGAAGCCCGGAAAAAATGCGATATCCATACCTCGGCATATAGATAAAGTAAAAATAAAAAGGCATCTAACAACCGCAAAATAACGGGTTGATCAAACGTAGTATATGTACACATATCATCGTGATCATCGTCGTGTTGTTTGTTGTCATAACTAGCCATTTTCCTTTTATTTTTACGTACAAAATAAGCTAGCATTCAAGGCACACTATTTATATGCAATGCAGATGCGTGCGCATATCATGTTATACAAAGTGAGACGCCATTGCCTTTTCCGTGATAATTAAGAATTAAATAACGATGGAAACTTTCGATGTCGCGTATTGATTTCGAACCCCCGACCGCCCAGTTGACACTCGAGCACTCTAGCAACTACGCCACCGGGACATTATCTTTATATTATAAAAAAGGAAAAAAGAAAGGTGGCAGAGCAATATATGCTTGCATGACCAAAACATACAGAAACAGAATTGTATCAAATTGTATTCGAGACAAAAGTTTCAGATTTAAAAAGAAATATAAAATAACGGATATATAAAATATAATTTATCGAATCTATAATACGTTATTTCTAATGTGTCATTTTATGTTTTCTTTTTTAATGACTTTCTTGTTAAGGAGGCATCATTCCGGGATTATCGTTCGTGTTGTTAGTGTTCTGCTCGTGTAACTCGAGTTTATCGATCATCGGAGTCGTTACTAATATAAGTTTAAGCAGCTTTTTCACTGTCGGCACTTCCACGTCCATAATCGACTTGAGTCCGAATTTTTGCAGTAAGTAAATTTTAAAGATTCCGCGTTTTAAGTTGTCAATTTTAAAAGAAATTTAACAAGAGTAAATTTTTTTCTCGTGCTTGTTAAAAGTTTGGGAAACGTCCGAAAAGTCAAATATAGGTAATGACTTTTATTTAAAGTTTTTTCTATTGAACAAGTCTATGCATCTAATCGATAGTTGCACTAAACTGATAGTCTGCTAAATTAAAGGCTTCAGACACGATTTAATCGAAATTTTTCAGAAATTTTAGAAACGAATGTTTGCAATAAACGCTACTTCATCTGCTTGCTTGTCACAGTTGTTTGACGTAATAACCGCTTCTACTTTAAAAGCAGCAGGTACGTATTCTAGTGCTACGCTAACGTTGACTAATACGGGAAGACGATCGATGATACATCGCAACATATTTAATTAAAAGTACGACGTGGAATTTCACATATTCTGGGAGATTTTTCGATTTCTTGCGCTATCTTCGGTGAATTGAATCGTTTAATATTTCCGTTTTCTTCTAGACAGAACTTTGTATAGATGCCGAGCTGACAGTTGCGTTTTTTGGGCGTGACCATTGACCCCGTGTTTCCTTCATTTTGAGGTTGGTGGCCAGTTCTATTATGCGTAGCCTTCCCAAGTAATCCGGCTAATATTTATTATTTGAGACGTATACTTAAAAGAAGATGTTACCTCTGCTACAGTTCAGCCAACATTGACGTTGATGTTTATTATTATTATTATTATTATTATTATTATTATTATTATTATTATTATAACAAGTATATTTCAGCTTAATAAATAAATTACAATTCCCATTTATGTACACATACCGAGCTTACATAATTGCTCATACTGTGCGATATTTGATTTAATATTAATACTAATATAGGAATAAGAAAATAAAATCAACTGCAGAGAAAAAATACAAATAAAAACCCGGCTTAACTTTACTAATTTATCTATTTAATGTATAGTGATATATATATAGTGAACGCATCTCCTTATACATATCCATATTTTCGTGTACATAATTCTTATTAAAAAATCAATTGAAAATTATCTTATTATAAAGCTTAAGATAATAAACAAAATTTAATGTATAGCGTGGTTTCGAGCTAGGTAACTATGCCGTTTAGAGAAGGGCATGCCTAATTCTTTTATGTTTATATTTTTGTATCGTAGTTGGAGTGATTGTCGTGTGTAATTGCCGATTTTCCTTATTATGGCATGCGGGTTAGTACTACACTTTACATAGAATTTGTTGGACTGGCTATTTACAGCTTCAGATATGTATGGATGCTTTAATTTAGTGCGCATTTCTGATACTCTCGTGTAAATTGGAGCATTCAGTATAATTCGTAGACACTTATTTTGGAATGCTTGTAATTTGTTCAAAGTTGTCTCGCTTACGCTACACCAGATTGGACAGGAATATAATAGTAATGTCATAAAGTAAGTTTTATAAATTAAATATTTGTTGGCTGTACTCATTTTTGATTTCTTATTGAATATAGGAAATAATTTATATAGTCTCGTATGGGCTTTTTCAATAGTGTGATTAATGTGCTTTGAAAATGTCCGGTTTTTATCAAGTATACGACCGAGATATTTAACGTATGATTTCCAGTATAGCTGTTCGTTGAATATTTTTATAGAATGTTCTGTTTGAGGTCTACGTTTAGTAAAAAGTATGGTCTCGGTTTTTTGGTTGTTAATTTTCCATTTATTATAATATATGTATAGTTTATTATAACTATCCGTAAATCTTTTTTGTATGTTGTCAATCCTGTAAGAAGAAGTAAACACTGCAGTATCATCTGCATATAACGCAGTGTTCGTGCCCTTTATATTTGGTAGATCATTTATATACAATATATACAGAAAAGGCCCAAGAATACTACCCTGTGGAACGCCGGAGGAGTTTAGTTTGAGGTTAGAATATGTATTACTTAATTGTAGTGTAAAAAGTCTAGCGTATAAATAGGATTTTATGATCAATATAAGATATTTAGGAAATCCGTACTGTATCATTTTATAAATGATGTCATTATGCCATGCACTATCAAAAGCTTTTTCTACGTCTAACAGTAGTAGCCCGGTGTATTTATTTTGATTAAACTGATCAGTGATATGATCTGTAAGGCGGGCTAGTTGCTTAACCGTTGATAGGTGACTGCGTTTCATTTAAGATATTTCGCTCATTGGAATAAGATTTTAATCTTTGTAAGATCACTTTTTCGCATATTTTACTGACATTGCTAATTAGACTTATTGGTCTTATATTTTGTACTAGCGAACTATCTTTGCCTGGTTTGGGAATAGGAATGATGCTAGATGTTTTCCATATTTTAGGATAATATCCTAATAATTTGATTGCATTTATAACATTAGTCAGATAGACTACTGCTTTTTTTGGTAGATTCTTGATCATTATGACTGTATAAAATCTGTACTAGTAGATATTTTGTTATTTAGGTTTTTTATGTGTGTGTGTGTAATTCCTTATGCGAAACCAATTTTATTTCGTTAACAGACGTAATATTAGATTTACAAAATTTACCAGCAGTAGAGTTAACTTTTCTAGTGTGATAAACAGTAGAAAGCTGTGAGTTTTGAGAATAGACCTGATAATAATTCGACTTTATCTTTATCTGAATAGGCTGTAGAGTTATTATACAATATGGGTGGTATGTATTAGTAATTTCGTGTATTTTAGTTATTTTCCAGATACTGTTATCTCGTACCGATACCGATTGGAGTTTTTTGTTCCAATTATCATTACGGTGTTGTAGGATTTTTGTTTTTACGATGTGTGTTAGGAAATTTAGAATTATTTTATCCTTAGCCAACCTATTTCTTTGATATATTCTCCTACAGTCATTTTGTAGTTTTACTAGGATTTTTATTTGATCAGGGAGATAGTAATGATGATTACTAGATAACTTCTGAGGAATATAAGTTTACGCAGATTTTAATATGGTATCGTTGAAGGTAGTGATAGCATCATCTACTTCCTTGGTTGAATTAGGTCGTTTGTATATGTTTAAGGTATTATATATGAAGTTTCTATAATTATTCTAATCGGCTCGTTTGAAGTCAAAAACATATTTTTCAGGAATTATTTGACACAATTTAGTAATTGCAAAGTAGGTTTCGAAACATAGGGAAAGTGTTTAGAGAGGACTAGATCAATTGTACTAGGTTTGTGAGTATTTGATGCTGGATAATAAGTTGGACGGTTTGGGGCTAAGATTGTAAAATTCTGACGATAAGAAAGATCGAGTAATGTATTACCTGATTTGTTGTTGGAATGGCAGTTCCAACCTCTATGTCTGGCATTAAAATCCCCGGCTATGATAACTTTATTGCTAGATTGCAATAGCGTGTAGATGTCTTGCTCAAAGTAGCGTTTATTCGGAGGACAGTATATCGAATACAAATGAATTTTTTCATTGTTGATTGTAAGCGAGATACCAATGGCTTCTGTTCCTTTTAATGTTTTTATAGGTAGTAAATGATGAATTAATCTATGGTTTACTAATATGGCCACTCCCCCGCTCCGTGAGTTACGATCCAGTCTATATATTTTGTAACCGGGACAGTTAAAACTTAAAGTAATGTCAATTTTAGTTTCGCTTATACAAATGATATCAATTTGCTTCTCGTATGCAAGGTTACCTAACTCTAGGATTTTATTTGTAATGGAATTCGCATTCCATGCTATTATTCTTATTTTCTTAACATTACCTAGATAAAGGTATTTAAGACTATTTCTAAAACCGCTGATATTTTTTCAAATATGTCAGCGTTTTCCAGTCGTTTGATTCGATATAATATATTTTTAAAACATAACATTATTTTACTTAGATTAAACAATTTAATTAAAGAAAGTAATTCCGTAATAGAAGTTATGTTTTCATTATTAGGTTCGACATCATGTTGCAAACTGTTATTTCTACCGCTGTTTATATTATTATGATTATCATTATTATTATTATTATTATATCTATCATTAATAACGTTATTATCATTTAGTGCGTCAGCATATGAAATGCCTTCTGCTGTTCGAGAGATGTTACTTCTATGATGTCTTAAGTTAGATACTGCTTGAGGGGCATTTTGGGTTGTCGTGTTTTTATTACGACAGTATCTTAAAAGTGCTGGGCATTCTTTAAAGTGTGCAGTATGGGCACCTTTACAGTTTACGCACATAATATTTTGGACAGTACACTCGCTTGTAAAGTGAGAGTTACCGCACTTTAGGCAGTTTGGTGTTTTATGACAATTAACAGCTAAGTGGCCGAATGCGTGGCACTTAAAACACTGCGTAATGTTATTTTTGGATTTGTATTTATCCCAGCTTATTAAACAATAACATAGTTGTTTAATTTTAAGTATATTACTAATTTTAGTATTTTCAGGCAATGTAATTAAATATAATGGTAATAAGATATTTGAATTGTTTTCGGTAGATTTTTTTTGAAACTGTGTTATATTATCATATTTTACATCATTATCATGTAAAGCTACTTTAACTTCATCAATTGTTATATTGTGGGGAAGTCCTTTCAGCACTATTTTAATTTTTTTACGTCCTAACAGAGTGAAAGTATGAAATTGGGAGTATCTGATTTTAATATTTTGATTACCGTATCGTAATCTTCTAAATTATACGCGTAAAAAATTGTAGAATTTCTATTTACTTTTAAATTAATGTCTTGTTTAAGTAAGGCTTTCATGCGTTTTATCGTTTCATTATGATTTTGTATTAGGCCCTGTAGAATAATCGGGAGTATCTTATTATTCTTACGATTATTATTTATACTAGTAAATAGCGAGTTTGTTGACGACTGCTGTTGTTGATATACTATCGGTTGTAACTGTATCTGGATGAACGGCCAGCCGTTGAAATCTATTATTTACTTCCACAACGAATTCGGCTTTCTTCCTTTTCTTCTTTCGGACTGCTGTTGTTTTTCCTTTTGGTGGAAGTTGATTGCCAGTTAGAATCGTATTGTTGTTCCTCCGTTTCATCATCTTTATCGCTCGATGAAGATTCGTAAGGCTCGGTTTGTGTATCCATATATAAATCTCTATTATTATTATTATTACTATTATTATTATTATTACTATTATTATTATTATTACTATTATTATTATTATTACTATTATTATTATTATTACTACTACTATTATTATTATTATTATTATTATTGTTGTTGTCACTGTAGTGGGTACTGTTATCAGCACCGACTAACGATTGATTTTCCCTATCATCTGTTCTATCGATAGCATTCCACCGAGTTTGTGGAGGGGAACGAAAGGTTGCCATTCACTTTATCAATATCAGACGGCGCACGGTCGAACATATGTAACGAACGCGAGCGGAACATGGACGCACTAGCATGACGGGGTACTGACGAAGTTAGTAGCAAGCTATATATGCTGGCTTACGATGTAAGCTCAACACACACACATATATACAGAAATTATAAAATAAGCAACGCGGAAACAGTAGTCTAATAAACGAATGTAGAAATTACAACTTGATGAAGGACGAACAGTGTGAAGAGGTACTTCAATTCAGAATGTAGTTACTTCTCTGCTCGAATTGTGCATCGAGTTAATTTGTCGCGCTTTTCAATCGTCTGTTTAGTTTGCTCTAAAAATTTTACATTCACAGTTTCATTTTCAACGACTATACTCGCTTTCACGTAGTTCGTTTTTAGGAATGGTAGCAAAAATTTCATCCGCAAAGTAATTATACGCATTTCAAACGTTTATATGTAATTAAAGTTATGATATCTGTCGCATCGTAAGACAAAATATATTTATATAAATTGTTGCACGTGTAAAGCTTAGTATACTCGTTAACCTTCTTATATTATTTAAGATAATAGCTCGCCATTGCTCGTTGTAGGGATAAAATTCCGAAATAAATAGCGAGCTTTAACTTAGATTCATCATCGTCATCTGTTACGAAGTTATTTAATTAGCTAGCAATTCTAAACCGGTTGAAATTTTTTGCCAATTTCAATTGTAAATCTGTAAATCCTGTGAAAACTGATCCAGACACGTGTACAAGTATCGCGCAAAAGCCGACTATTGTATTTAAAACACCGATTTACTAAATTACACACACATGAATCAGACAGTGTTTATGAGAACAAATATAAGGAGAAGAATTGACCATTTGAATATGTAACAGGTATAAATAAATTAATAAAAAAATAAATGACACGTAGGAAAAGAAAGGAGAGAGAACAAATGAAACGAAATAAAACGAAAAGGAATGGAATTAGATGGAAAGCAATGGACAAGAGGGTAAGGAATTGAAAGGAATAGAGGCAATGGAATGAAATCCGTTACATTTTCCTGAATTCAAACCTCACCGACTTCATACTCATCTATACACCTACACAATATTAGTTCTCCAGAATTATCCATTAATCTTCGGTCTGATTAAATATATCTAGAAGTTCAACATTTCGGCAATTGCGTATAGCCCTTGTTTACTAATAAAAAATAATTACAGAAAATCGCGATTATAATTACGTTTAAATTTCAGATATTTTACAAGCGATATGCAGTTCCGTCAGTTTATCAGCGGGCTTGGTCATCGCCGTATTCGTACAGTATATTTCCGAAATTTACGTGAGTAGTTATTTCAAATGTTTAGATCTTTCGCGTTTATTAATAATTTCGCTCATTGTCGACTAGGTCGATATTATTTGATAATATTCCGAATGGTCCGAGACGAAATAATTTTAAAAATTAAATAATTCGGACGACGTATTCGTTAAAATATAATTTATTTAATTTGCACAATCAATTATATATATATCCCAGTATCTGGTTCGGACGTTCATATAAATTTCATCAAATTCATTGAACGTGCCTTATCTAATATTTTAAACAGGTCGTAGTCTCTGATCTAACACACCTCGAAACTCCTAAATAAACTTTCAAATTAAGCATCGATAAACGAAACATTGAACAACGGACTTAATTTTTTATTATCGTTCAAGAAAAATAAATAATATCTTTAGCAGCGTATAGAATTCGCTATAAAAATGAAAGTGTCGAGTATCACGTATACACACACATATAGTTGTGTCATGCACGATCAGTTGAACCGACGAGCAGATATGCGTGAAGGTACTTTTCGTAGAACAAATAGGGAAATTGTCTTCGGTCGGTATCATCGAAATTGGTACACTGGATGAGAGCTGGACAAATTTCTTCTGCCAGTGAATTTTGCATTCTACAACACAGACACCCGTGAACTTATCACCGGAGATGATGTCGTCCAATACCTGACAGTTGTAATTATGCATCTTTGTTGGGGAGCAGTGGCGCTAAGTAATAGTTTCATCGAATGACAATTATTATTGATTACCAGCTTAACCCGAGAAAACGGTCATTAATTTGAAGGGAAGATGGAGAGCCTTTGAAATAGTTTATAATTTACAATGCGAAAGTATATTATTATAGTTGGCACAATCATATATTTAGAGTTGATATTCAGATGTGATTGAAGAATTAACGATCATTTTAAAGCATGATGGTTAAATGTTTAATCGAGAACTACGATTAAATATTTAACGCGATCACTTCATTCGATTTCAGTATGTTTAACCGACAGACGTATGTAGGTAGCGGAGTATTTTCTATTATCTGCATATCGAATTTGTTTCGAAATTTCCGGCGTTTTTTAAACTACTGAATCGAATTATTTCTTTTTGCTACGAACGAATTTCAAAATTAGTAAAATTAGGACGAGGAGTAATTCTGGATTTAACGTCTCCATCCGTATCTCTATTAGATCGGTATATCGAGAACATTTGAAAATATCTCGTCGAAATTTTTACTTGTAGCTATCAGTAAAAGCGAATCGGTCATTACAAGGAAAAAAAAAAGAATTAAAAGCAAATGTCGACTGAATATAAAAACGAAATAAATATTTCTATTTTTTGTTCATCATTTTAAAGGATACTTACACGCAATGGCAAATAATTTTCGCCGCATCGGCCATTGTGCAAATTGTACCGGCCATCGTATTTCTTCTATTCGGCACGTCGGAAGTTCAACCGTGGAATAATCTTGCCCCTTGCGCGGATATCGCCGACAAACCTGTTCGTAATATTTACAAGTCGGTACCTACTAACATTGACGAGAACTCGATAGTTCAGTCTTGATTTAACCGGATTCGTCATCATTTTCTAGCCATTCGATGACTGTAAATATTATTATTTTTAAAAATTAATTAATTTTTTTTAACTTGGTAGATCGTATTTTTTTTTATTGTATAATCGTGTTTTTTAATTGAAAAACCGCGTTTTTCCCAAAAAATATATTCGTATACGTGTCATATACTGCAAGGTGACCCAGAGAAGTCGGACAGTTTTGTTTATTGAATAGCGTAATTGGCAACACTGCTACAACCCAAACCGCGTGCTCCAGATTTAGTGTACACACGAGAGGTTAGTTTTTATCTAGTTTCAGTTTATCACGGCATCCCTTATAACGGGAAGATTTTGCGTAGAACGATATTTTCGACGTGAATCGATTACAATAGTGCAAAGAAAATTTCGAACAAAATTCAAAGTTACGCGAATATTTTTTGCGGAGATACGTTAAGAGCGGCGTTTGCAAAATACGCCCACGAGATTTGGAAGACCTGAAAACTCGGATTTCTGACGAAATTTCAAAAATTCAGCGATCTATGCTCGAAAAATCATTCGAAAATATGTAAAACGACTGAATGAATGTACTGTCACAAATAAAGGTCATTCAAAAGTTATTGCGTTCCACAAATAAGTGTAAGCTAATTTCTCGTACTAATCAGGAAATTAAACGACAAACATCAAAGTTTAATAGCGAACTACGTTATTTACACTTGACAAATACGTGCGAAATAAGATCGTTGTTAGGTTTACTGTCACATCTTACAACGGGTAATATGTTTTCAACTGCATACGGACCGCCTCTTTTTAGATGTACCATGTCAAAAAACAGATTCCGCTCATATTGGTTGATGGAAGATGTGAAAACTTGCCAGCATTCTTTTTTTGATGCTCTTATTAGAGATTCTAGCAGCGTGGGAAAAGTTACCAATCAAGTATCTCTGTATTATAAATTTAAATTTGGCTGATATAGCCAAAAGCAAGTATGACAAGGTGGGAGATGTCATTCAACAATATGACGCTCCAAAATACCTCTCCAATCATTCAAACCGACTAGGAAGAAGTAGGGGTGTGCAATATGTGCAAGGTTCATTGACATGATCTAATAAATCTACCGGCAGCTGGTTAGGGTGACCCTCTAACCTTCGCAAGTAACATTTACTGCTATCTCGAACTTATGTCTTTATGCAAATTTTATTAAGGTTAAACAAATAAATAAGAGGATAGAAGAGAGAAATACTGATACAATAGATTACATGAGGATAGAGACTTATTAATAACCACTTAAGTAGTTCGACAATCTGGTGCTAGAGAAGTGAATGTTTAATTCTTTTGTGTTTATATTTTTTATATTTTCTGGTCAGCGAGTCGCGAGTATAGTTCCAATTCGCTGTACGATAGGGTAATGGCTAGTCAGGCATTTGCTGTAGAACCTATCTGCTTGTTCCTGTACTAGCTCAGGAATAGTACGCTGATGAAGAGCTGCATGCATGTCAGTTACCTTAGTATAGTAAAGTGCATTAAGTACAATACGCAGACATTTATTTTGAACAATTTGTAATTTATTTAAGGTGGAATTACTACACCGGACCAAATTGGGCAAGAGTATAATAATATCGGCAGTATATATGCTTTATATATTATTAGTTAGTTACTTCTCTGCTCGAATTGTGCATCGAGTTAATTTGTCGCGCTTTTCAATCGTCTGTTTAGTTTGCTCTAAAAATTTTACATTCACAGTTTCATTTTCAACGACTATACTCGCTTTCACGTAGTTCGTTTTTAGGAATGGTAGCAAAAATTTCATCCGCAAAGTAATTATACGCATTTCAAACGTTTATATGTAATTAAAGTTATGATATCTGTCACATCGTAAGACAAAATATATTTATATAAATTGTTGCACGTGCAAAGCTTAGTATACTCGTTAACCTTCTTATATTATTTAAGATAATAGCTCGCCATTGCTCGTTGTAGGGATAAAATTCCGAAATAAATAGCGAGCTTTAACTTAGATTCATCATCGTCATCTGTTACGAAGTTATTTAATTAGCTAGCAATTCTAAACCGGTTGAAATTTTTTGCCAATTTCAATTGTAAATCTGTAAATCCTGTGAAAACTGATCCAGACACGTGTACAAGTATCGCGCAAAAGCCGACTATTGTATTTAAAACACCGATTTACTAAATTACACACACATGAATCATACAGTGTTTATGAGAACAAATATAAGGAGAAGAATTGACCATTTGAATATGTAACAGGTATAAATAAATTAATAAAAAAATAAATGACACGTAGGAAAAGAAAGGAGAGAGAACAAATGAAACGAAATGAAATGAAAGGAATGGAATTAGATGGAAAGCAATGAACAAGAGGGTATTGAATTGAAAGAAATAGAGGCAATGGAATGAAATGGAAAAGAAGGAACAGATAGGGAATAAAAGGTAAGGAGTGGAAAAGAGGTAATGGAAACAATGAAAATTTCGGGAATGGAATGGGATAGAAAGGAAATAAAAGAACGAAAGGAATATATTTAATGGTATTCGTCATACTTTGTTATCAATATTAATTTTACTTCAACAATAAAAATCAATGTTTGGTTATTATAGACACATCATATAATATATATATACGATTGTAATTTTTAAATTATTCAATAACTGTATTAATAATATTATATTCTGTTGTATATTCGTCTGACGTTCTAAGTAATAGCCGTTATTAATCCAACGATTACCACTCTGTATACAAATATCTACTAAACAGATTATCCATTACACAGTATTTCGCGTAGCTTGTCTTTTTTTTTTTTTTTTTTTAATTGTATAAAAATTGCAATCTGGCTTACATAGCCAATAAGCAATTTATCTATATGGTCGTGACAGGATTGGAGATATCATTCATCAATGATACTCCGAGCTACTTCGCCAATCAATCAAACCGATGTGGAAGGTCAAAGGGGTGTATCGATTAAGTCTATGAACATCGTTACCACTATCTAGTAAGTCAACTGCCAGTCGGTTCGGGTGGTATTCTAATCTGTGCAAGTAATGTTCACTGTATGTTTGGATTACCTCTCGCACATATGGTACAGGTCGCGATGCAGGTTGTCATTACGCATGTACGATGGCGCATTTGTTATAATTCTTAATATTTTTGACTGACATCGTTGCATCGTGTTAATATTAGACACCGATGCTGTACCCCAAAAGGATATACCGTAGGTTCACACCGGTCTGATAACTGCGTTATACAGCAATAATTTCGATTCCAGGAGCCAGTACATCTTTCTCAGTTTTATGTTTATTCCTTTAACCTTCATCTTAATGTGTGTTTTCAACGTCATTCGTCGATCAAGCCACATCCCCAAATACCGAGCTTTACTTTCCTGTGGAATAAGACCATCAAGATAAACGGGTGGGCATGTATCGCGTCTATACAAGTGACATGTACCGACTTCAATGGGTTGACCTTAATTCTCCACTGTTGTGCCCATTTTTTTAGGTGATTTAAACCGGCCTGTAACTTTTCCGACGCCGCTATCGGATCGTTGTCGCTTGCAAACAATGCTGTGTCATCAGCGAATGCTGCAACCTCAATGTTGGTTTTAACTGGGAGGTCATGTGTATACAAAAGAAATAGAATTGGACCCAAAACAGAGCCCTGTGGAACGCCAGCCTCAGCAGGATAAAATCTAGATACATCGCCGTCGAGTTTAATCTGAAAGAATCTATCTGTTAGATATGAGGCCAATAGCATGTAATATGCATGTGGCAAAGAGTGTTTTATTTTTAGAAGTAACCTCCCGTGCCACACCCGATCGAAGGCTTGACTAGCATCCAGGAAAGCAGAAGAACAATACTGTTTCCTGTCGAAACAACTATTAATATACTTCTGCACTCTGTGAATTTGCTCTACCGTAGAATGCCCTTGACGAAACCCGAATTGATAGTCTGGAATCGTGCCTTGCAGCGGTTTCCGTAATCGCGAGAGCGGTAACTTCTCAAAGGCTTTCGATAGTATGGGTAGAAGGCTAATTGGTCGTTATGAGGATGTTTGACGCGTTCGAGTGCTACAAGCTGAAACTGAAAGTCCGGTTTCTTTTTTCGTCAATACAGTAAGTATTATTGCGAAACAATATTTTTAGTTTCTGATCATGTTTGTGGCATAGTGTTTCTGTTTAGATGTAATTAACACACATGTCGGTTTTTTCAACGTTTTTTAGACTACATTATTGTTTCAGTACTTTATTATCTGTCATTTGGATTTTGTTTAGTGCAATACACATGTTGTAATTTATGATTATTATTGATAGAAGTACTACATTTTGTAAAAAATCATCAATTACATTTTAATAAAGGATGTAACAGCCATGTTTCTTCGTATATGGAGGACACTGTTAGAGTGAATTTTTGAACGATAGGTAACTCTAAGAAAATAGAAAAAAAAACGTGTAGAAGATGTTTAATAACTGTATTTTAAAATGGAAAAAATTTTATAAATTGACATTTCTGTAATGTTTAAAAAAAAATTATAATCATTACTTGGTAATGAAAGCCGTCCAATATATATATGGAGATATCTTAAAGTGTTAATCAATAAAATATGTTAAACGCACTTACCACATGTAACAAACAGATACGAAAATTAAAATTCACGTTGAATGCATTCTGTTTAAAAAAATTGAGCACTTTTTAAAAATAAAATAAAACCGGATTTTTAAATTGATGTTCACCGTATGAAAACAAACTTAACAAATGCGAACAAAGTTTTTCTTTAAGTGGTAGTTTTTGAGCATGATTTTAAACTGCCAGTTGTTTGTCGTTATTTTAATTTACTAATTTTTGTTTTGTTTAAACATTATTAAATAAAAATTAGAAAAAGTAAATGAAATACGGTTTTGACCAATTATTTTCCATCTTTAATATTGCCATTATCGCTAAAAAAGAATAAATTAGTAAAATTAATTATTTATTATTATTCGTTTTAATTTTATTTTGTACGATAATTATCATTTAACTTTTATAATAATTGACCGCATTTTAGTCTTAAAACGTTACTTGTATTAGCCGATTATTTTATTATAATAAGTAAAAATAAGTTTATGAATACGTTTATTTTATAAATAATATATACTGAATAATAAATAATTATATATACTAATAATTTAGGCATAAAGTAATTTTATACGGTACGTTAAAATACGGTGTAAACACGAAACTAAATTTAACATTGAAGCTTAATTAAAGTTTTTCAAGAAGATAACGTGTTTCGTGTATAGTCGTTATTCCGCGTTAATCTTTTTTGTAAAATTAAACATGTTTCATATTCGTTATAAAGTCGTTATTTCGCGTAAATCCATTAGTATTATATTTATTATTATTTTATTTTATTTATAGACGCTCGATTTATCATTTGCGTCTTAGAGTTGATTATAAGCTGTTTATTAAGTTAGTGTCTGTAAGGTACTGTAAAAGATTTTTAATTTTGTCCGGGTTATCTTCGAGTATTGTTTTTATTGTGTCATGATTTAGGTTGAATTTTATACGTCGGTTTCTGTATTTTGTCCATTCTAATAGTATGTGGTTTATATTTAATTGTGAATTGCATTCATGGTAGATGGGTGGAGGGGTCCTATTGAGTAGGTGTTGTAAAGTAACGTGTGTCCTGTACGTAGTCGAGCTAGCGTTTTTTCTGTTTTTCTTTCTTTCTGGTCTGTTGTTTTCCAGTTTCCTAATTTCGGCTTAATCTGATATAGGTGTGTATGTGTACATTGGGTCTCCCAGAATTTTTGAAATGACATTTTAATTGTTTGTATAAGGACTGTATGTAAATCAGTAATGTGAGTTGATTTTATTATTCGTAGGAGTTGTTTCGATTATTCTATCAATGTTTTCATTCCCAGCTATTCCCGAATGGGCTGGTGTCCATAAAAGAACAAATTCATTGTTATTTGAGATGAGGTTGTTAATAATGTGTTTTAGGTTGAAAGTATCTGAGTTTGTGTTTTTAATATATTTTTGAATATGTTTAAGAGCGCTGTAAGAATCTGTGCAGATTACATATTTATTCGGTTGTGCTTGTTTAGATATGTATTTTAAAGCTTTATAAATTGCAAGAAGTTCTGCAGTAAAAACTGAGGCTGATTCTGATAGATAGTATACTTGGGATTGGTTGGTGTAAGATAGGCCGATGAGGTTTGGTTTGTGGACTTTGATGCGTCAGTGTATATTTGTGTATAATCGCCGTACTGTTTTTCCAAAATGTTGTAAAATTTTGATTTGAGTATATTTGTAGGTGTTAAATTTTTCTTATATTTTTCTAGTTCTGTGTTTATTGCTATTGTAAGCTTTGTCCAAGGTGGTATTTTTGGAGCTTGGTTTGTTTTAATTTGCGGTAATCGATATTGAAGTTTTGCTAATGTATTGTTAACGCGTTCTGATAGGGGTTTAGAAGCATTTGGCTTATTTGACAAAGTATGATGAGATTTATTCGTTTGTAAGGACTGGGATGTTGGATTGGATGGTGTGCAAATTGATTGTGTGTAATATTTTAGTGCTAATATTTGTCTTCTGTATCGGAGTGGTAATATGTTTGCTTCCACGTGTAAAGCAATGTTTGAGGTAGTGTGAAAGGCTCTCGAGGCAATTCTAATAGCTAGATTTCGAATAGAGTTGAGTTTTTTTAGTGTAGAATAGGCTGCGCTACCATATATTATACTAGCGTAGTCCAATCTGCTTAGAATGTAGGATTTGTATAACTGTATTAATGTTTTTCGGTCTGATCCCCACGATGAATTATTTAACATTCCGAGCATATTTATTTTTTGCGAGCATTTTATTTTTAGTTTGTTTATGTGTTCTTTCCAACTTAGTTTCGGGTCCAATATTAGTCCTAGTATCTGAAGTGAATCTCTATTTTCTATTTGTATTGTATCCATGTGTAAGTTTGGTGTAATTACATTTCGTTTTTTTCTGAAAGTTATATGTTTGATTTTTGATCAGGAGAAAGTAAATCCTTGAGATTTGGCCCAGTTATTTAAGTCGTTTATTGTATTCTGCAATAAAGGTTCCACAAATTTAGAGTCCCGATTTGAGTAGTATATTGTTAAGTCGTCAGCATATATACAGTAGTTTACTGGAGTTGGTATATGTTGTTTAATATTAGTCATGGCTATAATAAATAACGTAGGGCAATTACAGATCCTTGAGGGGTACCATTTTGTTGAATTTTTGTATCGGATAAAATACAATTTATCTTTACTTGAAATTTTTGGCGGTGTAAAAAGTTGTAAATGAAAATTGGTAAATTTCCTCTAAATCCCCACTGATATAGAGTAAGAAGAATTCTTTGTTTCCAGAGTTTATCGAAAGCCTTTTCTAAATCAAAGCTGACAACAGTTGTAGTTTTATTTTCTATTAAATTATTTTGAATGTCTGTTGTAAGTTTAGCTAATAGATCCTGAGCGCTTCTTTGTTTCCTGAAGCCGAACTGTAAGGGATCCAAGAGTTCTGTGCTTTCTAACTGCCACAGCAATCTACTATTAACAATTCTTTCGAGTAACATGCACAGGGTATTTGTGAGAGAGATCGGTCTGTAGCTAGCCCGGTCTAATACATTCTTGTTTTGTTTTAGTATCGGAATAAGATGAGCTTCTCTCCATGCCTCCGGAAACGACTGAGTTTGCCATATTATATTAAAAAAGTGCAAAACGGCTTCTTTAGAGGATGAATTAAGTTGTTTTATCATGGAAATGTGGATTCCGTCTGGACCGGCGGCTGAGGGCCGCATTGCATTTAGGGCGGTATTAAATTCGTCTTTAGTTATGGTAATGTTATAGCTGAAGTTAGTTAATGATGTGAAATCGGGGACATTAGTACTTTCTTCTATTTCTTTGTACTTCCTGAAATCGTTGGGATAGTTTTGGTTAGATGATACTTGATAGAAGTGGTCGGCTAGAACGTTTGTTATTTCAACTTTATCATATGTAATATGGGGACCTGCTTTTATTGCTGTTATTGGTTCGATTGTGCGTTTATCCGCGATTTGTCGGATTTGATTCCATAATTTTTTAGAAGGAGTAGACGCATTTATTGTTTTAACAAAGTCTTGCCAGTGATTCGCTTTTTGATTCACGTATTCGTATCCGGGCTAGTGATCTGGTTTTTTAAAATTTGATCAAGTTTTCGATTGTTGGTTGACGTCTGAATTTTGATAGGGTTTTATTCTTTTCTTTAATTAATGATCGGCAGTCTTCAAACCACCATGCAGCGTACTGTTTTCCTTTAGCGTGGATTTTGAATTTTGGAATAGATCTGGCGGCAGCTTCCCTTATTTGTTGTAAAATGTATTTACATGACTCATCAACGTTGTGAGAGATTTTGTTTTGTTCAATGTTAACTATATCGGTGTATAAAATCCAGTCAGCTTTTGATATATTCCAGTTTTCAGATATACAGCTTTCACTGCCCGAATTGGAAGGCAAGTTGAGCACTATATGTTGTGGAAAATGATCACTTGCAAACAGACTTGGACTACAGATACTTAGATCAATTGCTGATTCACTGCTTATAGTTAAAAGATATCAAACTCGTTTCTTATCAGGCGGAGATAAAGCCGCCTAAACAATGTCAAAGCAAACAGAAAGCGGTGAGTTCGTTCCATTTACTAATACTAACAACATTCCTTCTACTAATTCTAACAACATTCCTTTTACTAATACTAACAAAAGTAACGTATATTGCAACGATAATCGTATAAATATGATAATCGCGATTTACCGCCGCGTGTTTCCGAAATTACTAACAATTTTAAATCAGATCGTAATGTAACTAACCCGAACATTTCGCCTACTACGCCATCTTACTCCGATAAAGTAAAGAAAAAAATAGTTCCGATATTAGACTTCGAGCACCCAACGGAAGAAGGGATAATATTAAATTATATACCGGAATTAAAATTAATCAACTACCTCCAAGCAATTAAATCGATCGTTAAAGATGCAAAAAATATTATCGCTGCCTCCCGCGTTAGTAATAATAAAATTATAGTCTTCTTAGCAAACAAAAACATGGTTAATGATATAGTGCACACTCATGAGGGAATCACAATTGGACAACACTTCATAAAAGCCGTAAACTAAACTCATCCTCGCGGAAACTAATTCTTTCAAACGTAAGCCCGATCATCCCAAATACAATCATAGAACAATACCTAAAAAATAACCTCCAGCTACAATTAGCCTCTCACATTTCCTTGTTAAGAGTACAACCACAAAATGACAAATTCGGCCACATTATAAGTTGGCGCCGGCAAGTGTACACCAACACATCAAGTAAGATCAAACTCCCTGACTCCTTCCTGTTAAACTACAACAATAGAAACTATAGAATATTTTTAACTTTAGATGATCTCATTTGCTTCAGATGTCATGGGACGGGACACAAGGGAGATGATTGCTCGTTAAACACTGAAATAGATCAACATAGTCTCTCCGTGAACAACGCTTACGATTCACACCAATTTATCTGCCCCTCAGTCGATATAAATGCGCTGAAACCTGCAAAAATTCCAAACGACGCTGAAGCCAATCACCCTAACACAGCAACAGATCAAAGTTTTCCCGCTCTCCCAGACCTCGCCTCAATACCAATCAGTCAAAAGCGCCCAACGCCGTCTACCAGTACCGATTACTCATCAAACTCCACTAGAAGAACCGCACCTGTAACACCAAAATCGGAAAAATCAAAAAACAAACCAAAAAATTCAAAAAACAGAAAAAAGAAAATGCTAGTGACTCAGAGGAGAATGGGGAAGAAATTTCCTCGGAGGAACAAGCAGAACTATCCCTAAACGATATCTTTAGAGGTTATGTTGAAGAAGTAGAAAAGAAAAACCTAAAACATTTACTAACGCCAACAAACTTAATCTGCTTCATAGATATGTGCAACAAGTCGCAAAATTCATACCTCATAGCGGCTGAATTCACAAATGATATTCTCGGACTAATTCAGCAACTAAAATTCTGTCATTCCCACATCAACTACCGACGAACAAAAGTTAGGGTCACAAAAATAATAAAAACATTAGAACTAGTGATTTCGTCACCAGCAAATAATCAATAAAAATTTAAACTGTTTTCTATGGAGCAAGCAATAATTTCGTGGAACTCTAAAATACCCACTACGAAGATCTACAATTATTGATCAATACATACAATCCTCTCGTATTATGCATTCAAGAGACCCATCTAAAACCGAGCCAAATCTTCCAGATAAAAAATTTTAACGTATACCAATCGGATCCAGTTCCAGGTGGATGTGCTCATGGAGGAGTACTGTTGGCTGTTCGAACCAACATAATACACAACTATATTACCCTTCCATCACATATGCAAGCAGTAGCGATCACCATTTTCACACCAAAACCCCTCTCAATCTGCACTATTCACATCGCTCCGGATCAGAAAATACAAACGGACGACTTGGAAAACATACTTCAATGCGTTCCTTCACCGCTAATCGTTACTGGCGATTTCAACGCCCATTCACCAAGCTGGTGAAGTGGAAAATATAATGGAAAAGGCCGGGTCCTGCAGGAGGTAGTCGAAAAAGCTAGTTTGGCAGAACTACTCACCGGTGACCCTACTCACTACAACTTTTCGCATCGTAAATGGTCGACTTTAGATCTAACGTTTACCTCACCTCAATTAGTCAGCCGTTTCCATATCTTCCATCATCCGGACCTGGCCGGAAGTGATCATGTCCCAGCTATCATATACGAACAAAATCCAGGTTCAAAGTACCCTAAAAACACAATTACTCATAAGTGGAACCCGTCAAAAACAAACTGGACACAGCACAAAAATAAACTGGACAAACTTGATGAAATGAAAATCACATCCACAAATAACATATTTATGAATATACAACATATAACCCAGACTTTAGTAGAGACTGCACACTCGTGCTCTCCTTCTTGTCTTCAATCAATACGACGCAAAGTAGTCCCATGGTGGTCCTCAGAATGTGCAAACGCTATCCGAAACAGGAAAAGAGCGTTGCGAATCATCAAAAGCACTCATTCACAAGAAGATCTACTAAGTTATAAACGACTGAGGGCGAAAGCAAGGAGAACATTAAAACAAGCCAAAAGGAATTCTTGGAATGCCTACGTCTCTACAATCTCACCATTTACGCCATCAAGCAAAATATGGAGGAAAGTAAAATCCATAGAGGGATCGCCAACACTCGCAACACCGTCGGCTCTTATGATAAACAAAACTATAGAAACTGACTCAATTAAAATTCTTACAAAATTTGCAAATTTCTTTGCATCCGCCTCCAGCGATGAAAACTTACACCCTCAGTGCACAAAAAATCGGGACCAAATTCAACTAAGAAATTTCTATTCAAATAACCAAGAACCATATAATGCGACATTCTCTATGGATGAATTAAAAAAAGCTATAAGTCATACGAGACCATCCGCTCCTGGTCACGATGGAATACATTTCTCAATGCTCCAAAACCTGCCGGAACACGTTCAAAACCTACTGCTCGACATTGTAAACAAACTGTGGATTTCTTCACAACTTCCTGCAAGCTGAAAATTAGCAGAAACTATTCCAATCAAAAAAACGAACAAAGACCCACACTAAACCAATATCATTAACGTCAATTTTTGGAAAGGTATTTGAGCGAATGGTCAACAACAGACTAATGTGGGAGCTAGAATCACAAAACTTATTAACTAAATATCAATGTGGATTTCGCAAAAATTGAACAACGATAGACCAAGCTCTGTATTTACAGGAATCAATAATACAAGCATTTAATAACAAGCACCACCTATTAGCGGTCTTTTTCGATCTCTCCAAAGCATTCGATACCACAACGAAGCAAAAAATACTGACTACCATGTACAACTGGGGCTTCAAGGGTCGACTTCCACTTTTCGTTGCAAATTTCTTAGCAGATCGTCTCTTTAAAGTGAAGATTAAAAATAGAGTGTCGGAAGCTAAACAACTGCAAAATGGAGTTCCGCAAGGCTCAGTTCTTAGTCCGACTCTATTCAATATAGCCATCAACGATATCATCGAAGACGTTAAACTCCCAATTAAAACGGGACTTTTTGCCGATGACTTAGTAGTCTTCCTAACATGTGCAAACATAGAACACGGCGAACACATCATTCAGGAAGGAATCAATAAAATTACAGCAAGAGCGCAAAACAGTGGTTGGACGTTTTCTTCGGTAAAAAACAAAAGCTGTTCACTTCTGTAGAATCAAATCCTGTAAAAGTAACATACATATACTACTAAACAACACACCCATTCAAACTACATCTCATATTCGCTACTTGGGGCTTTTCTTCGACAACAAATTAACATGGAAAGAGCACATAAATCAACTGACGAAGTCATGCACAACCAAATTAAATTTACTAAAAAAATTGGCACACACATCGTATGGAGTTCACCGTTCTTCATTGTTAATGATATACCGCTCTCAATTTCGCTCAAAATGCGACTATGAAATCCCCTTCTTTTCCATAGCATCCAAGAGAGACTTCTCAAAACTAGATACTATCCATAATTCCTCGCTTCGATTAATTACAGGCGCGCTCAGAACATCCTCAATATCAAGCCTCTACTGCGAAGTCTCAGAATGGCCTCCATCGCTTCGACGGGATCACCTTACGGTAAATCTTCTGTTACGCACGATTGCAAATCTAGAGCTTATCCGATACTACGAAATCAATTCATACCGATCTATCAGAAGCTGATGAGCTATACAACATAGAAAACAACCCTACAAAAATCCTTCCCCCATGGACTTCGAAAGACGCCGCATTCGATTTCACACTGCTCCCAAAAAAGCACTCTCACTTTGCCATCGTCCACAATTTATTATCTCCCCAAAGGAAAAAGATATACTACTCCGACGGTACAAGTTCCGCAGAATCCGCTGGTTGCGCAGTGAATCGAAATGTGATCTTTTCAACTTCACTTCCGCCGTTATTCTCCGCTCTGTCCGCAGAACTGTACGGAATCTTACTAGCGTTGGAACACGCGGTAAAATGCTACACATTCAACGGAAATCAAATCATCCGATCGCAAACTCCCTAAATACAATCGTACAGAACTGTCAAACGGCGATAACCTTCATATGGATTCCGGGCCACGCAAACATACCAGGAAATCATATGGCCGATCTAGCAGCAAAAGAAGCTTCCAAAATGCGCCCAGCACTGCGTATTAAGATTCCACTCAGTGATATCAAGGAAGAAACCAAGGGCCTATTTTATAGGTTGTGGCAAAAAAGATGGACGGAACAACAGAGTACATCACACCTACGCACAATAAAACCGTCAGTTCGCGAATGGAAGTTTCAATCTGAAGACCGAAATCAGGTGGTGCTGTGTTGACTCCAGATCGGTCATACGCAACACACATGGACACACATTTCAAAAATTAGTCCAACCAACCTGTGATAGATGCGACGTTCCGATTACAATTCACCACCTCCTAATAGAATGTCCAAAAATCCCAAAACCTTCTTCCTTAAATATTTCATCAATTCTGGCCCAAGATTCCCCATCCGTTTCATCCTTTCTTCTTAAGCTTAGGTCGGTAAACCTATTTAACAAAATTTAAATTTGCTGGCTGCGCTCCTAACCTCGCTGCTGTACACAGCGCGGAAACAAACAAAACCAAAAACAAACAAACAAAAGTTTTTCAAGGAACATGTTTGGCAATGTAGAATAAGGCCGCTTGATATAACCTTCTTCTTCTTCTAGTGGCATCTCACAGGAGTTAGTCTACATCATGACGGACATCTTCTAGTTCTAGCGTCATTTATTATGGTTGCCACCTTCTTTTCTCCAAAACCGGGTGTTATCATCTCAAGACGCTTCCTTCCTCTTTGCGCCTTTCTTTCTCTTTTACCCTGTAACGCAAGCATAAAGATGCCGCCTTCTCTGATTTTGTGTTCAATATATTTACATTTTCGATGAATTATATCCTGTACCATTGGTTTCTCCAGCACATATATGTTAGTCTTCCTTTCTGTCCATGAAATTCGCCATATTCTTCTGAGTATATGCATTTCAAATGATTCTAATCGTTTCACACTCTACGCATTCAGTGTCTATTTCTCACACGCATATTTCAACACGGACATGATGTAGCACTGAACTATTCGGAGTTGTAATTTCATATTTAGTTTCCTATCCTTTAACACCGATGCTAGGTTTACAAACGCTCGTTTGGCCATGGCGATTCTTGTTCTGATTTCCATTACATCTCTTCCATCATTAATCATAAGCGCTCCTAAATAACGGAACCACGTTTTTCACAATTTTATCTTTTCAAAACTGCAGTACTGCCCTACACTCTCCACCACTATCGATATTCATCCGCGTATTTTATCTAGTTTACAGTTCCTTCAACTACAATTATACAATTCCATTCGTCCTCTAACCTCAGTTGCTACATCTAACTGTTAAATCACCGGTATCGTAATAGCCTCGGCAGTTACGTTACTATAAAAATAATCATAATAAAACAAATATGCAAAATTATGCTCATGCTTATATGTGAATTTTATAACTGTACTTATGTTGTTTTATTATCGCAATATATATGTGTATGTTTTAATGACTACATCGCTAATATCGTAATATTCGGCGTGTAATGTTCGAAATGAATTTGATTTTATTTAATTTGATCGACGATAATTATTGACGATAATTATCGACGATTGTTGTTCCATTAATTTTTAGATTAATTTAAATAACTCGTCGAATTTGCACCGTCTTTATATCCTTATTCATAGTATTTACACGTTTTCGTTTAATAATGCGCTAGTTTTATTGTATTTATATACTCATTGTATAATAGGTATTTTAGATGCGATTTTCAAGTGTATAACGTGTGTGCGATGTGTTCGTATTTTGCCATTCGCGCATTAAGTAGGCGTTTTATTTCACGTGTCTAGAGTACTAATTACTATTATTTCTTTGAATATAACATTGAAAATATCTGAATAATGTGAAATAAGAGTTTAAATTCGGTTACTTTGTTTATATTTTCCTTAGGAAAGACTAATAGGGAAAACTTTCAATTGGTCGGAAAATCAACAGAATATCGTACTCAGTAGTCACTATTCGGTATACGGACTATCGCAGCTGCTCGGCGGATATCTAGCTCACAGATACGGACCTAAAATCGTTTGGTGCTATTCGACTACACTATTAGGATTTTCATCGTTTCTAGTACCAACCGCCGCCTATTATAATTACGTCGCCCTAATTGCCGTTCGCGTTCTGCAAGGAATATTAGCGGTTTGTATTATTTCGCATATTTTTTTCGACCGAAGAATAATTCCTATCGATTTGTTATTCCAGTTCGTCAATCGAATTTCTTTACTTTACTAGTCTTAGTTTTGAAGTCAAACTTTTTTTTCGGACGCGTAAAGCCCGCCTGTTAACGCCGAATTAGTTCGAAATAAAGTTATTCGCGCAATTACAGATTGGTATCAGGGAAACGAGAATCTACATATATACAGACTGGAGTCTGAAGTGATTAGACCAGAATCGAACACGAGACTCTATATAAACATCCTAATATCGACGCAACCGTTCTTGACACAATGATGTTACGATGACTTTTCCGCAATTAAAGTCGAACGATTTAGTTATTGTAAACGTTAAAAGTAAAAAATCAATGGGTTTAGATAATATCTCCATAATACTGATTAAGAATTTACCGCTTAAAGGTTTTGTTAAACTAACTATTATAATGAATTCAATATATTCCGGTTGTCACACTTTCCCAACTGCTGGAAAATAGCGAAAATAATACCTATACCTAAGATTGGAAAGAACATATCGGATCCAAAAAATTTACGTCCTGTATCGTTACTCAGTAACCTAGGTAAAATTGCTGAAAAAATTATATTGTGTAGAATTAAAAAGTTTACAGATGATAATAATGTGATAGTAGAACAACAACTCGGGTTCAGAAAAAATTTATCAACTCTCATGCAACTAGCGCGAATTACCGACTTCATCACTGACGGTTTTAATTAAGCACACAGGTTTGCTACTTCTTGATATTGAAAAAGCATTTGATACTACATGGCATCTTGGTTTAATTTACAAAATTATTCAAATTAAATTTTCCGCGTATCTAATCCACCTTATTAGAAATTATTTGAGTGACAGACTTTCTGTTGTAAAAGTGAATAATGTAAATTCCGATGTAAGGTCTGTTCTAGCTGGAGTACCTCAGGGAAGTATACTAGGAGCCTTCTTGTTTCTCCTTTTTATCAATGACATAAAATTACGAATTTAGAAATGGCTCTATATGCAGATGATACAGCAATTTATTGCTCTTCGTTTCGAACTGATACAATACAAAAACGGTTAAGTGATGGTTTCGCTAAGCTAAATAAATATTTTAGTAAATGGAAAATTAACATAAATGCTGATAAAACTCGAGTGATTCTGTTTACCAAAAGACGGCCGCCTTCACAGGATCCTGCAATTTTAAATAACACTAGATTAGATTGGAAAACGCATGTTAAATATTTACGAGTAATTCTAGATAAAGGTCTCACATTCACCAAGCATGTTGAGTACATATATAACAAAACACATAAAGCTCTTTTTAGTCTATACCCAAACTTTAATAGACGATTCCAAATTAGTCCTGTTAATAAACTAATTATCTATAAAACTATATTAAGGCCAATTATGCTATATGCCCAATATGGTCGTATACAAGCCGTTCAAATGTGTCCAGATTACAACGTCTTCAGAATAATTGTTGCAGGATAATTCTTAAACTTCCTATCTACGCAAGAACAGATCGCATGCATCGTATATTAGACTTGCCGGTTGTGGGTGATATCATTAGGCAGCATACAACAAATTATTTTGACGATTGTAGACGCAGCCAATACTCAATAATAAACAATATATATACGCGTACTAGTCTTCAGTTAAAATATAAAAGATATAAACATAAAAGAATAAAACACACGCTATTATAATGTATCACCTGCTTTTTAATCGTATGTAATTTATATATTTAATTTTATGAACTTTATTAATGTAATATATATATATAAATAGCTGAGCAGTCATATTATTTTGTTTATATTTATTATTACTGCCTTAAAATTCTTCATAGAGTTGTTCTCAAATTGTATACAGGTTTTGGTGGTTAATCTAGTTCATTATTACTGTATTTATTATTTCTTTTTGTTTTCATTTTGTATACGTAGTAAGAATTTGTTCGGTATACGTAATAATAATATTGTTTTGACATTGATTTTGTAATTTATATTGTGTGCTAAATACACTTTTTATTTATTTATTTATAAATGTGAAAAGCACACAGGAGCAAATCAGCTTGCAGATTAGAGGAAGCTACGGTATATATAAATCAATTATACTCGTACATGTGTCACGACTTTTTTTTTTTTTTTATTTACTTTACATTATAAACTTCTAAGTTTTCACAATAACACCGTACGGATGATTAAAATATCTAATTTCCACCGTGTGGTTTTTACGATTTTTTATATACGTTATATTTTTAATACGCATATATATAGCGTTATATTAATATACATGTACATATTAATTACATACGTATAAATACATACATTTATATACTTATCATATCCATATTTATATGTTATACATTGACACACATATACAGAGATATCTACACGTACATATATGTATGTGCGTATGTATATAAATACATATATACATATGTATATACCACACGTATATCTCTGCAATACACATATATGAAGACGTGTTAATATACTCATACATATTACTATAATTGCCTGTTAGCTGTTGTGTGGCTTCATTAAATAAATAAATATATATATATATATATATATATATATATATATATATATATATATATACATGTTGAAGAAAAAATAAATGTACACGTTCGCGTTGTATGTTACGTAATTAAACGTGTGTATTACAGAAATAATAAATCATAGTTAACAATATTGATTTTCATACCTCGAACTGTAACTGGGCGCGTTCATAGGTTGAGTAATGTAATGTCCAGGGTTAGATGAGAATAAAAGCAGCTGCGAATCAAGAATGGCTACACAAAAATTTAAAAGTTAGGTAAATGAAAAACGTTGGCGAAAGAAGAAATTGTATGATTAAATCTTCACAAGCTGAAAATACGAATATTGCTGGAGGATTAGAAAACAACTGAATAAATCATTAAGACCAATAAGGGATGAAAATATCGAAAGTTTCCAAAATAAAAATCATGAAAACTGCAGAAATTAATCTAAGATAAAATGAAGTACAATGTGATCAAAATTACTATATATGGCATTTATTGATATACAAAAAAATCTTTTGATAATGTAAAACATCATGTTTAGAATATTACAGAATATATAAATAAGCAACAAGCGTGCAAAATTAATATATAAAAAGGGCCTGTTCTATTACCAATACTGTTCAACGTATATATATATATATATATATATATATATATGGATGAAATAATTTAAAATGTTAGAGAACGAACAAAGGAAAATTGGGTTAAAATTACAAGGTGAAATAATAAACACGTATCGAAATTAACTGAAGGACACATTTAATGGAAGTTTTATTTAAGAAATATAAAATGAAAATATATAAAAATAAAATAAAAATTACTGTGACAAAAATAACAGTCAAAAGAAAATAAGCGCATACATTAACGGTACTAAGATACAAGAGTGAATGAATTTTATGACTTGGGTAGCAAAATCACCAGAGACGGAAGATGCGGGAAGGTCATTAAGTTTTACTTCTTCCCTTAGATCACAGATGTTTTTTTCTACTCCGGTGTTACACTTTTTTCAGAGCATTGTTGATGGTTGTAATGTTCTAGATTTCTTTATCGTTATCGGCCGGATCCAGGTCGATAATGAACAATGGAAGCGGTAATTTAGTAGTTTCGTTATTATTTGCGAATTTTTTGCAAAAATATTAGTAACGTTTCTCACTTTATGTCCACAAAGTTTCTATGGCCATTTTTAGTACGGTGAAGATTCCGAAATACAACTCGGAATGCTCTTTCTTGCTTCGGTTGATAAGAAAAAATCTGTAGTCTCCACTTTTTAAGATTTGATTATAGCTCTCTATATGTGTCTATATATCTAGGGACGAAATTTATATTTGGTTATTGTTCAGTGTTTCGTAATAAAGTTGCTTCAACTCAAAATTAGTGGTTGTGTTTGCATGTTAGTAAGCATATCAGGCTGGTTACTAACCCCCGGGTGATAAAAATAGGAGGCGGTTTTGGAATTTTCTTTTCCCTTCCTTTGGCTCGCTATTACGAGTATGCTAACTAGGTCGTTATTGCTTTATCTTAAATTTGCGTGGAAGGCAAACCTGTTTTTCGTCGTTATTTTGGCCTTTTGGTCTGGTTCCGGAAAGAGGGGATTTATATTTGCTTTTTCCTTTTATCACAATTGCGACTGACTATTTGCCCGTTACACTCTAGGCTGCATTTATCCTTCTTAATTAGGTAGTATTTCTCGGCATTAAGATTTTACTATTATTGTTATTATAATTATTATAAACGGAACTCTTACGAATATTATTTAAAACGACGTCGCCTGACTTTCGTCCGGCGTATGATTCGGTCAGATTAATGTGGTCATCTGTCCTGGGTAAAATATCCGTTGAAAAGTTGTTGCACTTGTATAGGCGATGTGGTAATCGTGGAAGAGATAGTACCGCTTGGCACATGGGGAGGTTGTTTGAGGTAAATGATGTTTGATCGGACCGACGATTTGGAAAATGATAACTGATATAACTGTATGTAATATACGCGGCCTAGCAGCGAGTTAACGGTTTAACTCACGCACGCGCATGAACGAACAAACGTATGTGGCTTACGCGATAACGGGCGAGTTAAAGATGAAAGAACCGCGATAAAAAGTATATACCGCGTATAAATAAATACAATGTACGTAGAACACAATTACAAACATTTCTAGACAGTAGACAAAAAAAAAAAAAAAAAAAAAAACGTATAAAAATAAATAAGACGTACGTAGAACACATTGGAAAAATTTCGAGATAGTACGGAAACGTAGAAACCGATTCACGGACAACTTTGCGGTATATTGTTATCGTTTATCAAATAATCGTGTAATTACACGTAAACGATGATAACGAGTTACAGGCATTAATGTAAGTAGAAAGTTTGCCGCACAATAAACATCGTTCTAATCTAATTTTTTATTTAGAGTAATTATTAAAAGTTGTTGAAACGGTTTTTATAATAATTCGATCGGTCGTCGGAATGAATGTTAAAGGTAAGCGATTCTAGTTAATAATTAATTAATAGGAATGAATAATTTTTTATACTTTACCGAAATTTTTCCTTTTCGAAAAAGGATATCGATAGCCTTTCTATCGATCGGTTGTTGATATTCCAAAAATTACGAGATACTTCCAAAGTCGACGCTTTTATCGATCGAACAAAGTACAGAACTTAAATTCGCGAGACGTTTTAAATTTCGAAAACTCGATTATATAAAAATGTTTTTTTTTTTTATTTTATTTTTTTATTTTAATAGTGGTAACACTGTTTTTGACAAAGCAGTTGATAAGGTGTAATTTTAAAATTTATTTTTTCACTTTTTTTTTTTTTTTTTTTTTATTTACTAAAGGCGATGCCTTGTCGCTGCAGCCATTATTATTTCTTGTCGATAGCCAGCGTCCGAAGTTCCTGATAATTACTTATATTCAAGATAAACTCTTCATTATAGATGCTCTTGGTCTTCCTCTTGGCTTTCCATCTGCAACTTTATCCTCTATTATACATGTTATAAAGTTACTACGTCTCATTACATGACCTAACATTTTTATTTTCCGCTTTTCTATACGATTTGTTAAACTTGTTTTTTCTCTAGGATTTCATCTAATTTCTGTCCAAGACATTTTCGTTATTCTACGTCAAATCCACGTTTCCGCTGAATTCGGTTTATTTATTTCCTGCGCTGTTAAGCATCAATTTTCACAACCGTAACAAAACACACTCCGAACGTATGTTTTTGCACATTTTTCCGGACGTCTATACTAATGTTCTTAAATATTGTTTTTTTTTTTTTTTTTTGTTATTAAGTGCACATTTAGCTTGTCCTATTTGTCTTTTAATATCCGTTATACTTCTATTATCTTCTGTTATCACACTTCCTAACGGATTTCTGTGACTTGTTTCAATTGAGTATTACCTATTTTTATGTTTATCTTTTTATTTAGCGCGTCTTTACTAATCTTCATTAGCTTTGTTTTATTTTTATTAATATATATTTTTAATTTCTTTAATTCTTCTGATAAAACTTTTTCACGTACGCGCTTATAATAATAAAAATGTCTTTCCGATGGAATAATAGAAACTTCTTTATCGTGTAAACATTCTTAAACAGTGGCGAATCCTCCAAAAACATGGGAAAAGTGGAGTGTGAATCGCCTTTTTTTTTTTTTTTTTTTAAATTCCTAAAACAAATCAAAGATAATATTTTTTCTATAATAGCTCGATCTTCTGGCCGGGATTTTTTCTCCATTTATTATGGATCAAGGAAGATTACACTTCGGTATGAAAAATTGGTAGCTGTGATTTTTTGGCTAGTTTTGTACCGGTTTTAATTTCGGAAACAATCTATGTTGTATGTGTTTTTGTAGAACGGCTATCAAGTTCACTATATATGGAAATTTATGCCGACTATTAGAATGGATTGTTTCCTTTTGGTTTATCGTAAAAAGATACTGCGCTTGTGGACTACTCATGAAATAAAGAGATCGAGACAGTCCATTAATTCAATAATAGGCGAGGTTTTTTTTTTCGTGTATTGTTTTTTGTGTTTATTATAATTGTTCTTCGAGTTTGGGAATCGTGTTTCCTTTTTCCAATATTTAGAATATTGAATATATCCCTCGATCAGCTTTTCTTAAAAAAGCAATATTTATATATTTATTAATATATATATATATAGATAGATACAACAAATGGTTAAATTTCATGTCAAATTATGAGTGTAACCGTGTAATAAAGAATGTTCTGAAATAATTTTGAAAGATGTCTAATACAAAGTTTACAAGAAAAATCTAGTCGAATTGAACTACGATACGAATAAATGCTTTCGATTTAATATAATATTTGCGCTAATTTTGTAAATGTGTGTGTATGTGTGTGTATAAGGGAAAGATAGACCGCAAAATAAATTGTAATGAACCACGCTTCATCCCTGTTCCTAAATAACCGAAATGTATACAGTGAAATAATAATATGTTTAACGACGAAATAAGAGTAGGTGTTTAAAACTACTCCCAATTCTAAAATATTTATCAAACCCAAAATACAATATAAAAACACAAATACTCTTAAATATCGATAAATCTATAATCCTATCACGAATCAACTATGGGTATCAGGTATACTCAACAGCCAGTAAATCTATATTAAGAACATTAGATACATTACACAATGCTGGACTTCGATCTACCCTTGCAGTACATTCCTCATCACCATCAAAGAGCTTGTGTGCATTAGCAGGATCTTTTCCACTTATACACTACAGAAAATACCATACTTACCTCTATTTAATCCGTCGGCTTAGCTACAATAAAACATTCTCATATACCAAACAACGTACATCCCCGAACCCCCATTTTGCAAATGACCCTATACCAAACCTACTTAACATACTATCAACATATCACATAAGCTTCATTCCAAAATCAACATTGAATTACAATATAATGATACCTCCTTGGGACCCTTCCGAAACAAAAATAGACTTATCTCTCACCCAGCAAAATAAATCTACACGCCCTACAAATATAAAAAAAATGGTACTAAGCACTCTTCAAAAATTCAATGACTACACACACGCATACACAGACGGAGCAAAATCTACAGCAGGCGGCGAAAATTCATCAGCAGCTTACTCTTACCAAATTGATAATATACTGCACTCAATCCGACTGAGCGATGGCTGCACTTCTCTGGGTGCAGAGTTGTATGAAATTATGTACTGTATTCAGTACATCAGATCAGCTGTACTACCATGTCAAAAAGCATTGGTTATAACAGACTCCCTCTCCTCTCTACAGCTAATATGCCGCCAAGATAATAAAAATACCATAATATTAGAAATCCAACACAATCTACACACACTACATAAGGAAGGAAGGGAAATCCGATTTCTGTGGATCCCAAGTCACATTGGGATGCACGGTAGTGACAAAGTAGGCCTTGAAGCTCGGTCTATGGTACTTTTACCAGTAACAGAACACTCACCACCTCCATCGACATTAGTACATGTACTCATGAATAACAGCAAACAGAAATGGACCACCGACTGGACCTCACAAACAACCTTCCTTAGGAGCATAAAATCAACCATAGAACCATGGTGGCCTCTAGATGGCACAAGCAGAAAAGAATATGATACCCAGAACCGTCTACGGGTGGGTCATACAGCCATATCACACAATTTTCTTTATACCAAAAGCCCTCCACCAACAAACTGCCCCCTATGCGGACATTTAACAGAACCAACCACACTTAATCTACAACTGCCAAACACTCACACCACACAGGCTATAACACGAAATACAGGCCCCGATACACAAAATACTCTCAAACAACCCTCAATCAATAGGTAGTATTCTGGCTTTTGCAAGAGAAAGCGGACTCCTAGCATACATATAAACTAGACATACTTCTCCTTACGCTGTAATAACCCTGGTAGTTACAAACGGCGTATGGATATTTACATAATATTTAAAAAAAATAATAATAATAGTAATATAAAAGTACGTTCCCGACGATAAATAAAAATTTCGTTATAATTCAATTTTATGCTTATTAGGAATCTGTTGCAAAATGGTATACTTATATATATATATCACGATTACGATACGCTTATAAAAAAAACATACTTAAATCCCCGATAAACTACCACACGTTTCATACAATTTTTTTCTCTTAACACGAAACAAAAATCCCTTAACACGAAAATATTTCTCTGATTCATCCTTATTTCTTAAAATCGTCTCTATTTTACAAAAAGTTAGTAGGCGATTTATATTTATTAAAAAAAAACATGTATTAAATTTAATTAAGTTTTCTTGTTAATAATATTGGTGTTTTATTGATTAATATTAAATGCAATACACGTGATATATAAAATGTACTGTAATAAACATAATTTTGTTGAGTACGTTTACTTTTTCTTGATACTGTTTAACACGAAAAAAGTATTTCAGTCCCTCCATTTCATGTTAAACATTTTCACTGCGTACATATATATATATTATCATCGGAAAATAAAAATTTAAATAATCCGAATATTATTATCGTGTAGAAGGCAATGACAAACCAATGCGCGCTAGTAATATTATAGTATATATAGAAATAGGCTTATATATATATATATATATAAATGTTTATTATATTGGAGAGTAGTGATTTTATAAATTATAAACAAAACAATATATAACACAGTTTAATCTCTAGTAATTTTTTTTTTATTGCAAAGCCTTTCGACAGTTACGTCATTTTCAAGTATATACAAGGTTGTGTATTCTTGAAAATGACGTAACTGCGAAAGGCTTTGTAATAAAAAAAAAAAAATTACTAGTGATTAAACTGTGTTATATATTGTTTTGTTTATAATATATATATATATATATATATTTCAAATTCAAATTTATTTCAAATTGAAATACGAGATTACAAAGAAAATATATATAACGTGTAAATCCCGACTATGCGCATATTGCGCGAACGCCGGATTATACAAATAAATGAAGATAAATTTAACATCCGTTCCATCGCACTAAAAAAAACGTAACGCTATATAATTCAATGAAATTAATACAGTTTCTTAAAACATTCTTTAAAAAACAACATCGATTTAGACATATAAGTGTATACACACACAAACACCCAGACACCGCCAATTAAATAAACTAAGTATTAAACTATAATTACAAATCAGCAGAAATATATACCTAACGCCCGAAAGTAAATATACAACATAGAAATATACACATAAATACTAAAAGCCGTGTATACATAAAGGCATAACAGGAAATAACTCGTAATCACATAATAATTAATAATGATAAACAATTGAAGTAGAACTTAATTTACAAATAAAAAATTAATTTACAAAATAAAATCATCAATCTAACAATTCCAACCGAATACTTTTAAACCAGTTAGCAACTTCGATTATTATATGAAAAGCTCGTTACCTATTTACACATTACAAATGCAATTAACGACTTACGCCGTCGTTTATAATTTTTAAGATCAATTTTTAGTTGACGCGACAAAGAGTTAAACAAAGTGGCACCCATATAAACAGCTTGGATTCGGGTATGAAATTTATTAAATTTAGGCAACTTTGCTAACTCGTGTGAGGATAACCTTGTTTTACCACCATGCAACTCAATCGAAAAAATTTTAAAATTTTTGAACACGAAAACAAGTAATTGTACTTCATATAATTTACGAACGGTGAGAGGACGAGTTTTCCAACAGGGGTGCTTATCATTACCAACTGTGTTAAATAACATGTTTTGAAGTGATTGTATGACATTCATATATACCTTTTCAGCTCCACCCCAATGCATAAGTCCATAGCACAAAACTGGTTGGTACAAAGAAGTATACAGACGAAATAACTGTGTAGATGAAAAAAATTGCTTCAGATAATAAAAAAGATAATTTAATTTTCTTAATTTTTTAGAAACGAACTCGGAATGTTTATGCCAAGTTAATTTGCAATCAAGAACCCCCGAGATACTTAATTTCATAAACACGTTCAAGTACCACATTATTGATATTTATATTAAAAGTGTTTTCAATGTAATAAGGCTGGTACGTATAAATCATATATTTAGTTTTATTCAAATTCAAGATTAACTTGTTTTTATTTAACCATGTACAAATAGAATACACATCACTTTGAACCAAAGACTCTAATACAGATGGAAACCGAGAATTATGCACCAAGACAGTATCATCGGCATAACTAAATATTCTCCCTCCAATATTTATATTACACAAGTCATTTATATATATCAAAAACAAAATAGGGCCTAATATACTTCCCTGTGGAACCCCAAAATACTGAACTGTACTGTGGCTATATACTTATCTTAGTAACATACTTTCTATTAGTTAGGTATGATCTAAACCAATTATGAATAAAGCCCCTAATGCCACATGTATATAACTTACGTAAAAGAATATTATGATCTACCACATCAAACGCTTTACGTAAATCAAAATAGACCGCTGCTACGGAGCGACCAGCCTCTAACGATTCTGAAATATAAGAGATATGATGGAAAAGTGCCTCATTGGAACCTCTGTGTGGGAGGAAACCAAATTGATTATCACTAAAAAAATTATATTTTCTCAAAAAAGATAATATTAACTCTTTCACACATTTTTCAAAAATTTTAGAAATAGTAGATAATATGCAGATCGGTCTATAATTTGAAATGTCACTTTTGTTACCAGATTTATACACAGGAGTAATAATACCTGATTTTAATGCTTCGGGAAATATCCCCAAGTTTAACGATTCATTAAATAAGTAAGTTAAAAGATGAATAAAGAAATTAATATTCTCGCGAATTAACGAAATAGATAAACCATCCGAACCAAAAGAGGCTTTGTTTGCCAGAGATAAAACTGCATTTTTTATGTCGGTAGAGGTGAAACTATCAAACACAAACGAATTAGTAATGCAACCAATGGAAATATCATTATCAGTGTGAAAATTATCACTGAAACTATATACTAAATTAGAGACACTATCACGAAAGTGATTGTTAAACTTTTCCGCAATTAGTAATTCATTACCAGTAACATGAAATTTTACCCCATCAGTCTCGATTAGTTTAACTGTGGATTGATGCTTACCCGCTACATTATTAACAAGGGCCCAATATTTTTTTGGGTTATCACTATACTTGTCAAGGAGACCAGAATAATATTGAAGTTTAGCAGTCCTAGTAGCCCTTTGTACTAATTTACAGAGGTTTTTATATTCTTGCCGTATGTTCATATTATCTGGAAATAATTTAGTCAAATTGAAAACGGAGTTTTTTTTACAAGTTAATTTAATTATGTTTGAAGTTATCCAAGGCGAACGTTTACGTAATGAGATACGCTTTACTCTAGTTTTACTATAATCTAAAGCAAGTTTAATTTGCGAAAGGAACCATAATAGCAATAACAATAATAATAATTTCCATTTCAATTTATTATCAAAATTCGTTAAAAAGTTTATGCATATAAAATAAAAATTAAAAACCAAGTTATAAAATAATAATTCACCCAAGAAAATAATAAACCGGAGTCTTTTCTACATATAAAGAAAAACATTCATATTGCAAATTCTAATGTTTACAAAATAATCTATATATACGACTAATTACGGTAATTAAACGTGGATAGAATATTCGTTTGTCGACTAATTTCAATATTTTATATATAAACACACACACACACACATAAACGTAAATATTACATAATTAGATCGATCAGTTTTAACTAAGGTATCCGGCAAACGAGTCGACTGAATACTGGGACATCGACGCTTTTTAAATTGACTAATTACCTCGTCTACCTCTGTCAAATATAGGGTGACCGTGAAAAGACGGATGCTTTTTTTTTTCAATAACTCAAAGACTGCCCTACTAAAATTTCCAAACGGAATTTTATTTAAAAACAGAAAAACCATAAAATCAACTGTCGAACAGAATATCATTCAGATGACCGCCACTTGCAACAATATATTCATTCAGTCATTTTACAAAATTTTCCAGCACAAATACAATTCGAGTAACTACATCGACTACCGTGTATATGTGCTTATTCGATTGCAACCATGTGAATGTTTTCCAACACCTTCGTCAACTATAGGATGGTCCAGAGAAGATACGGTTTTCTTAAAAACTAATCAACTAAAAGTTTTGAATGAAACTTGAAATCATTTGTGGAACACAATATCGTGACCGCCGGTAATGATTTTCGAACGGAAGACGAAACCAATCAGCAAATAATTTACGAGGGGACGTTCTTCAACTTCGAACCTAGACTCCTTTTCACCATGTAACGAGCGTCAAACTCTCTGCTGGATGAGTGTTTTCGACAGTTACTTTTAGATCAAATTGATTACAAAACAAGCCTGCAATACATACTGAAAAACTACACTTCATACGAAATGAGATTTAAAATGTGACATCATCAGTTTTTTGCGTAAATAAGCATAGATAATAAAGATGAAGAAAGAAAATCGTTCCCATATATTTTGTGTGGTCATGGTGAGTTAACCGTATCTACATCACATTTTATTCGCTGAATAGCACTATCTATTTATGTATATATCTTTAAATTGAAGAATCTGAATTAAATTATATGACGTGTGATGTACTTAATTTTTTTGAATAAATTTCAAATAATTCGTTGCTAAGAATATTTTGTTTTAAGTATCGATAAATATTTATATATATATATATATATATATATATATATATATATATATAATATTATGATGTAATGACAACATTATTTACTTATCGCTCAAATAGACAGTTGTATAAAATGTGAAATTAAGATCGTTATTACTCTAAAATAATTCGTGCCGTCTCGTTTAATTATTTAATTATTTATAATTTTAATATTTTATAATCACAGACCGTTATAATTTTAATTTCTTTTGCCAGTCCCAATGTTTCATTAAAGCAAACCATTTCTTTCATGCACTTGAATCATAGCAGCTGAATTACTGAATCTATCACAACGATCAACTAACTCTAATCTTATTTCAGGGATGCGCACGTAATCTTCATCTGACGGTTAATCTTACTATCGACACTTTTTCTTTGTAGCACAGTTGTAACACCACATTAAAAAAAAATCGTATATTTGCTTATAACATATAAAAAATTAAAATGATATTTACACTCTCAATGCAAGCTTATTGAATATAATTTCAATTTTTCCAATCAAACTTATATCTTGTTGACGGATTTAGTTTGCTTATATTATTCGCACTTTCATTTTATATATATATATATATATATATATATATATATATATATATACATATATATATCATTATCAACATCAGGTAGCATCTTCTGCAAAGGAGGTTGCACATCAATAATGGTAACGGTCGCTCATTTATAATCTTCTTTGCTTTCCTGCATTGATTACATCGTATGTTATTTATCGTGATATATTCCAATCTTTTGAGAATTTTACTTTAAATTGTCCAGGATACAAAGTATATAGGCGAGTTCGAAATGAGAAAGGCGGTGGTGTAGCGATACTAGCGAGCCGCAAGCTACTTCACTACTCCCTACCTCCTTTGCTCCTAAGGAACATTGAGGTTGTAGGTGTCGCTCTTGAAATTGAGAATGACATAATTCACTTTTATTCGGTTTACTGCCCACCAAACAGCACTCACTTTGAACATGACATAGCAATTGCTCATGCATTCAGCTAATAAAGTTATAGTCACAGGGGATTTTAATGCCAGAAACACCATTTGGAATTGTTATACCAATAATAAATTGGGCAAAATCTTACTAGATTTATCATTTAACAAAAATTTCACCGTTCTTTCCCCAAAACATCCCACTTATATCCCATCTACCAATCAAATGAGACCCAGTGTAATAGACCATGTATTATGCAAGCAATTTCCTTATGTCACGAGACCTATATCTCTTTCATGTTTAAGCTCGAATCATAATCCAATTTACTTTGAAATTAATAAATCCTTTAAGCAGGCCCCTGAAAAATATGTGTATGACTTTAGACATGCAGACTGGAATAATTACAGAAATTATATATACAACACTCTAAAGATACCTACGCGTCCTCACTCTCACAACGAGATTAATAACTTAGTCTCATTTCTTAATGATGTTATCTTAAGATCCTCACAACTACACATTCCGCAGGAAGCTCTTGACACTAACCCCATGCCTATTCCTTATAGTATAAAAATGTTAATAAAAATCAAAAACCTTTTTCGTAAACAACACCAAAAACATAAAACAACTCGTCTGAAAACAATCCTAAATTTTTCGACACGCTTAGTAAAAACTAAGCTCCTAGAACATCGTAATGATGTGTGGAATAATAAATTAAAATCATTGTCTACCACAGATAAAAGCCTCTGGAACATTACAAAAAATTTCGCGCATGCACATGTTAATATTCCGCCAATAACACACAATAAAAACATTGCATATTCTGATAAAGATAAAGCTGAATTCTTAGCTCAGCATTACTATCAAGTACATAATCAAAACATAACCCTCTCCACCACATCGCATACAAAAAAAGTTGATCTCACTGTACGTAACTATTTTAGTGTTTCATCGGCGTCTGACTCATCAATTAAGCTCGCCACACCAAAAGAAATAAGTTATTTCATAAAAAGACTTAAATGCAAATCATCTACCGGGCAAGACTTAATACACACGTTAATGATCAAGAACTTGCCTAAAATAGCCGTAGTATACTTAACAAATATAATTAATGCTATCATAATCACTGGTCATTACCCTAAAATATGGAAAAGTTCTACTGTTATTCCCATACTAAAAGTGGGGAAAGATAGCTCACTAGCCAAAAACATAAGACCTATTAGCTTAATCAGTAACATTAGTAAAATAGCTGAAAAAATAATACTTCAAAGATTAAAAAATTTTTCAGATGAACATAATATTATAAACGAAACTCAGTTCGGATTCAGACCCCAACTCTCAACCGTTATGCAACTAGCGCGCCTTAGTGATCACATACTGGATCAGTTTAATCTAAACAAACATACTGGGCTATTGCTATTAGACGTAGAAAAAGCATTTGACACTACCTGGCACCATGGCATAATATATAAAATGATCCATTATGGCTTCCCCAGGCAACTTATAATGATTATAAAATCGTACCTAGCCGATAGACAGTTCGCTGTTAAGATAAATGACACCTATTCGAGTAGTAAAATATTATCTGCTGGAGTTCCGCAGGGCAGTATCCTAGGACCTTTCTTATATATTTTATATATTAATGATTTGCCGCAATTTAGGGATGTTGATACTTCTCTTTACGCGGATGACACTGCTTTATTTACATCTTCTTATCGAATCGATACAATAACAAACAGACTCACCAATAGTTACTATAAAATATATAAATACTACACAAAATGGAAAATTAAAATTAACACTGAAAAAATGGAAGCTATCCTATTTACTATACGTAGACCACAAATAACTCATCACATTGAAATAAATAATACACACCTATCTTGGAAATCCCGATTAACATATCTTGGTCTCACCATGGACAAACGATTGTCGTTTTATGATCACATCAAACATATCACGGACAAAGCGCACTCCCGATTATACAAAATTTTCCCTATATTTAACAAACGCTCTAAAGTCAGTGTTAAAAACAAGCTAATAATATACAAAGCGTACATATTACCGATATTATTATATTCCTGCCCAATTTGGTCTGGTGTTAGTAAGTCCACCATTAATAAATTGCAAACTGTTCAAAATAAATGCCTGCGTATCATACTCAATGCTCCATACTACACTAAGATAACAGACATGCATATAGCTTTAAACCAGCCTTCTATCTTCGACCTTGTACAGGAAAAAGCTAACAGATTCTATAGCAAATGCCTGACTAGCCAGTACCATATCGTACAAAATACTGGAAATTATACTCATGACTCACTGACCCGGAAATATAAAAAATATAAACACAAAAGGATTAAACATTCGCTGCTTTAGCACCAGGTTGTCTAACTATCCAGGTCGTTATAAATTAGTCTCGTTTTTAAATTAATGTATCATTATTTCTCTCTCTTTATTTCCTTATTTATTTAGTTATATTAATACACTCTATTAATATCTAAACCATAATTAATTTCTTTATCTTTCGGCTATGCAGGGTTTTTTAGTTGTATTTTACCCTGTAAAAATATAGCATAATTTATAAACTAATGTATGACCTCATTGTACACTAACTTTAAGACGCGTAGTAAGAGCGTTAACGCTGCTCGGTATGCGCATTTTTATTTACTTGTCTTTTCTGTAACTGTACAAATTATCATAAATATACTTATTTGTATTTGTATAATCTTTTCCTTCCTCTGCTCGTTTTTTCCAGATTATTAAAAGACTGCTTCGCCGTGGCTATTCGAGCTTTGACTCCTGTTGTATCACGGCCGTCGCTCGCAATTATCGCTCCCAAATACTTAATCTGGTGTATACTTTCTATTTGTTTATTGTCAATTTTAATACTTTAATAATCTTTGCTTTACTGAATCTTGTCACTTTGGTCTTATCTGCATTTATTTTCATCCCATACTTCATTCATAATGTCCAACATTTTCTGCATTTGTTCAGCTGATTCGGCTATCATTACTTTATCATCCGCGTAACTGATATTATTAATGACTCACCCATTGTTGAACTTACTAAATTAGCTCTTTTCATTACTTCTTCCATGTAAATATTCAATAGCCTTGGTGACAGTGTGCATTCTTGCCTTACTCCTTTCTGTATGACATATTTTTTTTACCAGAATATTCATTTCTTATTTTTATATTTGCGTTTCGTTCCCAGTAAAGATTTTTTATTAATCTAACATCATTTTCATTCAAACCATGCTTCTGCAATATTTTTATTAATTCTTCATAAAATCGAAGACCTTTTCATAATCTATGAAGCAGGCTATTATTTCTTTGTCTGCATTCAGTGCCCGTTGCACGATTAACTTTAGCATCGCAATGGAATCTCTGGTTCCTCGGTTTGCTACAAAGCCGAACTACGTGGGATTTAGCTGTGTATCTATTTTTCTTTCTATCCTCTAATTTATTATGCCTAGTAATATCTTTAATGTGTGGCTCATTAAGGCTATGGCCCTGTATTGTGAGCATGTTTTGTGAAGACACTTTCTTCAGAATTTGAACAAAGCTATTATTTTCGAAATCATCCGGAATTATACCAACATGATATATTCTATTTAAAATATCCAATATCCAGTAACTGTTTTTTCGCTTTTTGACCCAAACATTTCAGTATTTCTGCTGGTATTTCATCTTCCCCCATCGGTTTGTTTTCCTGGATTTTTTTTATTGCGACCTCAAGTCTCGACAGTTCAATACACGGTGCTTTATCTGCTTTTCTGATATTTATATTACATGGTCTTGTGTTATCGCTGTATAATAATTCTGTGATATAATCCATCCGTGTTTCAAACATTTCTTATTGATCTCCGCAATGTTTCCCATGCTTATTCTTTAAGTTTATTATGTTATTCCTTTTATTTTTATGCTGCTTCATCGTAAATTTAATATTTACATGCATTTTTCTATTATTTCTTTTGTCTAACTCTTCTATTTCTTCGCATTTCTCTTCATACCACCTGTTTTTTTCTTCTATGCATTTATTTGTTTATTCATGTGTTGATATTCTTGACTAGATTTATCCTCAATTTTCCTTCGGTTGTTCTTCATTTCTGAAATTTCTTCTATCCATGTATGTTCTTTATTATTAGTATTTGTTCTGCCACATCTGTAACCGTTTATTTTCAACATGTCTATTTTCTCTCTATGTTATCACTGTCCATGTCATTCAATTTTATGTCTAATTCATTTTTATTTTTTCCGCTATGACTGTGTTTTCCAAATTATCAATATTCCATTTTTACTTTAATTTCTGTTTTTATTTATGGTTTTCAAACTACGATTTTGCATTAAGTACTTGTGATCTGTATCAGTCTTCACTATGTATCTGTGTGACGGTTCTTAATTATGTTTCTGTATCTTTCATTTTCCAATATTATCTTTCATTTATCAATATATAATCTATTTGATTCTTATACTTTCCATTTGGGCTTATCCAGGTATATAAAATATTCTTTTATGTTTTTGAAAATACGTGTTGCTCACTATGAATTGGTGTTTCTGTGCGAAATCAATTAATAATCGTCCTCTCACTTGCGTTAATTCTGCCACTTTCCGTACATTTAGATCTGCTTATTTCTAAAATATCTATATTTAGCCTTTCCGCATAAAAAATTATATTTGTTAATTTGCCAACTTGATACAATGCTCTTACATTCCATGCTGCAATTTTAAGATGTTTATACTTTTGACCATTTTTAACGCGACCTTCGACCATATTTGATGACTCTAGAGATCTTGTTTTCCAACCTGTAGCATGTTTGTTCCCTCCTGCAGAGTTCTATAACATCGTGGTATGAGGGGAACTCCAGTCAGCATTGCCTGATACACTTTTACGAGCATCCCCAATGGATGCAGCATATATATGATTTTCTTGGCACGCCATATTTGTAGAAGTTATAGTAGTGATTTCTCGTTGCCTTCCGCTTAATTTTCTATTAAGGTTTTGCTCCCTTAGCCTTGGGATAAACATACTAACCGCAAGGCAGCGGGTTGTTACTGAGGAGAATTTAAGGTTGTTACGACGACCTAAAACCCGCCGAGGGAGGAACAGTCGTAGGATTTCTGAAGATTTTTAGTGGATAGGTCCTCAATCTGACCATCTGCATCCTCGTGTCTCCTTACTATATCCCTACTGGAATCATCTGCTAGAGACTTCTCGTCAGTAGCTGCTGTTGGTCCGCGACTGTTTATTCGACTGATGTCTTATTCACAGCTAACCTACATATCTATAGGCCATTCTACTATCCACCACCTGTGGACGCGCACTGGTTACAGCTCCGGATCCCGGAAAGTACAAAGGTACCCCTGGGGGATATATATATATATATATATGTATATATTATACTTAGTATTGTATGGACGTGCCTAAATTTTTATCCTCTCCTGGTTTTAGCTACTCTATAATATATTAAGCACATGGTATGGACCTATCTAAATTTTATTTTCTCGTGGTCTTACACAGAATTTATAATAATTTTGATTTTGGTTGCAATTGTCTCTCTGCAAATAATTATTTTTTATTTAATCTATTCAGCCTTGGTCGTGATCGCCACTTTATAAAGAACAATCTGTTAACTGGTTACACCTCTCAGCAAACAAATATTTTAAACTGACGAGTGTCACAGAATACGAAAACTAAGCGACGGAGCCAGTCAGCCAACCTTAACAATCGATGTATATAAAAATTAAATCATTAAATTTTGTTCGCTACTCATTATTAGACGTATCAAAAAAATACATTTCATTATGGACACAGCGACATATAAAATATACATGAAATTACGAAATATAAATATATTTAAATAAATAAAATATAAATACGACCTCTGTTGAGATGTCGTTGAATGAATGCGTATGATAATATTTAAAGAAATGCTTAAGGTATCCGAACCGAATGTCGTATATAGTATAACGCCGAATCGAGTACAAAAATGACTGTTCTTCAGATTATTATTTTGATTATCTCACTTCTTCCAAAATTTTATTATTATTAGTAAACGCGTACAAAAAATAAAAACCGAATTATTAATAAAAGTTCTGATGAAAACGTAAACTATATCGTCTTACTTTTATTAATAAATCAGGTTTTTTTCCCTTTTTCTACACGGTTATTCCGAAATTGTTATATCTAATTTATTATTATTATATGTATTTTATAATTTATAATTATAAATACATTCAATTTAATATTTGTTTAATGTTCGATTATTCGGCGGAGTAGATTAAAATTTTGAAGAAAAACTTTCGGCTAGATTTCTTTTTTTATTATTATTTTAAAATAAGTTTAAACGGAAATGTTTATAATATATATCTACCAATTTTCATAAATATAATACATATTTCTAAAGTCGGATAATTTTACTACTACTCACTCAACTGAAGAAATTTTTTTTTCAAATGACATCAATCAGCTCGTAATGACGAAAGTCAGTAACTTCGATTACAACATAACGTGCGAATTCAATAAACTAACACGTATAACATTGAAAATACAACTAAATATAAATCCTGGAACTTTTGAAAAATATTTTCCTATAATATTACATTTCAGTTAATTTAGTATTTTATTCAAGGAAATGTCCGTACTATGCATGTCTAAAAAAATAAGAAATTTAAGTTTTTTATTTCTCTTTTTTACGTAACAACCACAAGTTTGATTGTAATTTCGTCGCCTTCATACCACCCACAGAACAACGCTTTTATGTATGTACATCAGTCTTTTTCCTTTCTTTTTGGATGTTGCATATATGTATATATATATATATATAACACCCACGGAACAACGCTTTTATGTATGCACATCGTTCTATCTCTCTCTTTGGATGTATGTATGCATATATATATATATACACCACCCACAGAACAGCACTTTTATGTATGTACATTGTTCTACCTTTCTCTCCGTTGGATGTATGTATGCAATGTTCAATTTTGTGGAGAACATACAGCAAAAATTCTGTTCGTCTCGTGCTGAAGAAAGCGGGGAAATAATTATACTTTAAATTTTTTATAGTAAATAGTACTTATATAAATAATATGTTTAATTATACTTTGTTAATTTTAGCAAAAATAATACTTTTATTTAATTGTTTTTTTAAATTTCATAATGTTTTATACGCTTCGTTCGTTTTAACTAAATGTAATAAAAAGTTTAAAACTGAGTTTGCCATATTATATTAAAAAAGTGCAAAACGGCTTCTTTAGAGGATGAATTAAGTTGTTTTATCATAGAAATGTGGATTCCGTCTGGACCGGCGGCTGAGGGCCGCATTGTATTTAGGGCGGTATTAAATTCGTCTTTAGTTATGGTAATGTTATAGCTGAAGTTAGTTATTGATGTGAAATCGGGGACATTAGTACTTTCTTCTATTTCTTTGTACTTCCTGAAATCGTCGGGATAGTTTTGATTAGATGATACTTGATAGAAGTGGTCGGCTAGAACGTTTGTTATTTCAACTTTATCATATGTAATACGGGGACCTGCTTTTATTGCTGTTATTGGTTCGACTGTGCGTTTATTCGCGATTTGTCGGATTTGATTCCATAATTTTTTAGAAGGAGTAGACGCATTTATTGTTTTAACAGAGTCTTGCCAGTGATTGCTTTTTGATTCACGTATTCTTATCCGAGCTAGTGACCTGGTTTTTTTAAATTTGATCAAGTTTTCGATTGTTGGTTGACGTCTGAATTTTGATAGGGTTTTATTCTTTCCTTTAATTAACGATCGGCAGTCTTCAGACCACCATGCAGCGTACTGTTTTCCTTTAGCGTGGATTTTGAATTTTGGAATAGATCTGGCGGCAGCTTCCCTTATTTGTTGTAAAATGTATTTACATGACTCATCAACGTTGTGAGAGATTTTATTTTGTTCAATGTTAACTATATCGGTGTATAAAATCCAGTCAGTTTTTGATATATTCCAGTTTTCAGATATACAGCTTTCACTGCCCGAATTGGAAGGCAAGTTGAGCACTATATGCTGTGAAAAATGATCACTGGCAAACGGACTTCCAGTGCATATAGTGGAGAATGCTTGGACTACAGATACTTAGATCAATTGCTGATTCACTGCCATTATTGTTGAAGTGAGTCGGACTGCCTGTATTTAATAAGCATATATTTGTTCGGTTTATGACGTCTTCGATTAATTTGCCCTTGGAGTCGGTATATTTTGTTCCCCACATACTATTATGCGGATTAAAATCGCCAGTCACTATAAAAAGTTTTGGTAGTTGAAGGAAAAATTTTAGTAAATTTTGTAGGGTTATTTCATCGTTTTTGTGCATGTATATGGGAGTTATCATAAGGCCGGAGATGTGGACTGAAGCTGTAATATTTTCAATATTGGTATTTAGTTTTATTTGTTTGGAGAAGAACTGATTTGATATTGCTAAAAGAACCCCTCGGTAAGCTACAGACCCTCCTGTGTAATCTATTCTGTATATTTTATATTGTTTTAGGTTTACTGAGTCCGTGGGTTTTAATTTTGTTTCCTGCAGACAAATTGATATTGGATTATTTTGTGTGATTAATATTTCTAGTTCTGGGAGTTTGTTTTTAAGACTGTTTAAGTTCCAGGATATTATTTTATTCATCGTTAATTTTTTGTTTGTTTTACAGTGACTAATCGTTAATAGCTTCATTTTTTTGGTTTATTTTTTTAATCAGCGTGTTTATTCTGGTTTTCAAAGGGTTATTAGATAGAAGAGGTTTGATTTCGGTTAACATTCTTCCGATATTTTCAAGGTCGGGAGAGAACTGTTCCATTATTTCCAGTTGTTGATGAGAGCCCTTTAACATAGCAAGCATGACATGTAGGTTACTGAATGATATTTGGTAATTTTGCCTATTTTTATGAAAGAGTTCCTTACACGGTTCAAGGAGCTGTTTTGTGCTTTGTGCGTTAGATTTTTCAAAGGATTCATTTAGGGTGGTCAATATGTTATTATATTTTAAGCCTAGTTGTTCATTTTTGTTTTCTTCGTGTAAGTCTGTGATTATGGACCTTAATTTCTTTGGTTCGATTCCATATTGATCAAGCAAATTGGTTATATTAGACGGTTCGTTATACATGTCTTTAAAAAAGTTTATTGTTCGATTGAACGATTGATTTGTTAGATTAAGAAGATTTTGTATTTTTTCTCTATTTGCATGTAATTGTTCGTAATAATAGTCATCTACCTTTTCATTTTGTTCTGACAAATTTTGGTTTTTGTTTTCTCGCTTGCCTGTATTTTGTGTTTCCTTTTTGTTTTGTATGGACTCTAATTCGTTATCTATTAATTTGATTGACTGTTGAGATTACATTTTTGGCTTTTTCTTGATTCAGTTTTATGGTTGTATTGTCCACTACGGGGGGTTTATTATTTATTTCACGTTTGGTTTTTTTAACGGTGTTTTTTTCTGTAATTGTTGGAAAGTCATATTTGTTTTCTTGTTCGCCTGACTCTGAGGATTTTTCCGATATTTGACGTTTTAGAATTATATTTTCTCTGTTTGATGTTTTTGATGTCGTAATCAACTGCATTTCTGTAGTTATGTTTTTGTTGTCTTCAATGTTGCATTCTGTTTCCAGTATGTGGGATTCTTTGTTTGATGGGCATTGGGTGGTCGTGTGGCCTTTTTCTTTACATGCGTAACAGAAAGTTGGTTCGCTGGAGAGAAATATTCTATATTGAGTCTCTTCATGCTCTTTAATTAGAGAAGACGGAACTTTATTTATGTCATTTTGATTTATGTAAAACTGTCTACGGTTACTGAGAATGTGTGAGAATTGGTTTTGATGGAAACCCGCTCTTAAGTAGCTGATTCCCGATGTTAATTGAATGTTCAAAATTTGTAGTTGTTCCTCGATTACTGAATTTGGAATACTTGGGCAAATATTCGATATTAGGATTCGTTTGGACGGATTTATCAATTTCCTAATTTCTACTTTTTTGTCATTTATTATTAAGTAATTACGTTTTTGGAGTAAATCTTCAACTTGTCCTTCGTTCGTTAAAAATATACAAAAACGATTATTTGATAATCTGTAGGCTGCTCTGATGTTGGAAGAGGAAGTTAACCCGCTAATTTTTTCAACATACGTTAACTGCTTTACGCCGTCTATGGTATTGAATACGATTGCGGAATTTTTATTTAAAATATATTCGGGAGTTTTTGTAGCCTTGTTTGCGTAAGAAATGATTGTATTATTTTCATTTATAGTGTTTGTGTTTGAAAGTGTGTTGGTGTTGGTTGTTACTATGTGTAATGGAACAGTTTTACTTACCATCGTGTCTGCTTTACTTACCTTCGGTTCGTCGGTATTGTTACCTGTTATTTGTGTTATCGGAGCTGATAATAGATTTAATGATTGCTGTTTAGTTGAGTAGCGTGCTGTTGTAGTTGTAGCGGTTGTTCGAGAAGGATGGGACAATCGGCGGGGTGATATATCCATCACGTGATAATCAGCGGCCGGACGGCCGTTCGATTATTTATACGCGACGATAACTTTTATTGCAGAATACAATAAACGACTTAAATAACTGGGCTAAATCTCAAGGATTTACTTTCTCCTCATCAAAAACTAAGCATATAACTTTCAGCAAAAAACGAAATGTAATTACACCAAACTTACACATGGATACGATACAAATAGAAAATACAGATTCACTTCAGATACTAGGACTAATATTGGATCCGAAACTAGGTTGGAAAGAACACATAAACAAACTAAAAATAAAATGCTCGCAAAAAATAAATATGCTCAGAATGTTAAATAATTCATCGTGGGGATCTGACCGAAAAACATTAATACAGTTATACAAATCCTACATTCTATGCAGATTGGACTACGCTAGTATAATATATGGTAGCGCAGCCTATTCTACACTAAAAAAAATCAACTCTATTCAAAATCTAGCTATTAGAATTGCCTCGAGAGCCTTTCACACTACCTCAAACACAGCTTTACACGTGGAAGCAAACATATTACCACTCCGATACAGAAGACAAATATTAGCACTAAAATATTACACACAATCAATTTGCACACCATCCAATCCAACATCCCAGTCATTACAAACGAATAAATCTCATCATACTTTCTTAAACAAGCCAAATGCTTCCAAACCCCTATCAGAACGCGTTAACAATACATTAGCAAAACTTCAATATCGATTACCGCAAATTAAAACAAACCAAGCTCCAAAAATACCACCTTGGACAAAAAAATATAAGAAACATTTAACACCTTCAAATATAGTCAAATCAAAATTTTACAACATTTTGGAAAAACAGTACGGCGATTATACACAAATATACACTGACGCATCAAAGTCCACAAGCCAAACCTCATCGGCCTATCTTACACCCAACCAATCCCAAGTATATTATCTATCAGAATCAGCCTCAGTTTTTACTGCAGAACTTCTTGCAATTTATAAAGCTTTAAAATACATATCTAAACAAGCACAACCGAATAAATATGTAATCTGCACAGATTCTTACAGCGCTCTTAAACATATTCAAAAATATATTAAAAACACAAACTCAGATACTTTCAACCTAAAACACATTATTAACAACCTCATCTCAAATAACAATGAACTTGTTCTTTTATGGACACCAGCCCATTCGGGAATAGCTGGGAATGAAAACATTGATAGAATAGTCGAAACAACTCCTACGAATATAAAAACAATAAAATCAACTCACATTACTGATTTACATACAGTCCTTATACAAACAATTAAAATGTCATTTCAAAAATTCTGGGAGACCCAATGTACACATACACACCTATATCAGATTAAGCCGAAATTAGGAAACTGGAAAACAACAGACCAGAAAGAAAGAAAAACAGGAAAAACGCTAACTCGACTACGTACAGGACACACGTTACTCACCTCACAACACCTACTCAATAGTACCCCTCCACCCATCTGCCATGAATGCAATTCACAATTAAATATAAACCACATACTATTAGAATGTACAAAATACAGAAACCAACGTATAAAATTCAACCTAAATCATGACACAATAAAAACAATACTCGAAGATAACCAGGACAAAATTAAAGGTCTTTTACAGTACCTTACAGACACTATAATAAACTCTAAGACACAAATGATAAATCGAGCGTCTATAAATAAAATAAAATTAAAAAAAAAAAAAAATGTTTAAGCAGTGTTCGATATGAAAATTTAAAAATTCACAGCTATAACAAGGTAAATATATATTATGTGGAAAGTTAGCTGTGTATGGTTAAATGCAGGAGACATTATAATATAGTTATCGCCGAATGCTTAGAGTTAAATTACGCTGGAAAAATCGAAATATTCGGAGAAGAAGGAAAGAATATAAGAAAAAGAAGAAAAAAGAAGAGATTTTCAGAAATAGACGCGATAAAGGACTGAGAAAGTAGAAAAGCTTATGAGAAGAATTGGCTTTAGAGTTTACGTGAATGAATAAGAACAGACCAACTAAACGAATCTTTCGACATTTTAACGCGGTTAATATCAGCCCTAGGTGATTCGTAAAAAAGCATCTCGATGAAATGCAACTGGATAATGCGACAATTTTTAACCGGAGTTTAGAAATCAAATTTAAAAATTCAACGAATTTAAAAGAACCGAAAGTAAGCGAAGAACGGAAAATAGAGGAATGAAAAGTGTATACGAAGAAATACCTGTAGGAATAAAATAAATGAAAAAGTATTTCGTTCTCACTTTATGGTCGATAGATGGAGGCAAATTCGAAGATATGAAGAAAGAAATGAACATATTTTAACGATAATGATCGAGTTTTTCCGATAACATTCTCTGATAACATAATCGATATTATTAAGTTTCTAACATCAACATTGCATCTGTTTTTCAGTTCGAGTAACCGTTTGGATAATTTTATTCGTCGGAATCGTGTTAAACATATTTCATACGCAACTTATAAACGTGACCATTTTGTCGATGGTTAAAAATCGTTACGATAACAATGACGCACCCGATACGATAAACAATACTGATAACGACAAATCGATTTGCGGATACTACCGGGAAAAAAGTTTTAATATCGCCAACGAAAGTTCCGTCACGACGAACGTAAGTAACCTAAAGTTTTCCGGTTTTTTCATTTTAATTTATAATATTTTCTTATCAACTCGTTTAAGTAGTCGCATTATGAACAATACAAGAGGAAATAAATTATCGAATTTAATACAATTATATAGTTTACTAATTTTAAATGTCGAACTTTTAAAAGAAATGAGAAAAAAATCGCATCTAACTTTATTAACTAACAACCGAATTAATCGAGTCCTTATATGGGAAATCAGATACGAAATAAACGCCAGATATCACCTACAATATAAAAGTATGGTTGCGTGTAAAATACAAATCATTACGGTAATCAATTATAATCAGTTAATAACCAAACTTATAAGTAAATTTATTCACACGATTCTACTTGAATTGCGACGATACGCAATAAATACCAAAATGGCTTAATAATTATCAAAAATTATGTCAATACAACTCTAGGTAGTTCACATTCCAACATCCCATCATCATGTACTGAATTATATATAAAATATATATATATACTGGTAAATAATTTATAATGAAAAATATCGAAAACCTAAAAGTACACATGCAAAACTAATTATTATTATAATTATAAAGTAGATTTTAACGAATATAAGTTTATGATTAAAAAAGCAAAGTGAATGAATATAATGGTGTAGCTATAAACAATTTTTCGTACAATTTATTACCGGTCACGGCTTATTTAAAGATTATTTATATGATCGCACACACACAAAACAACACTATGTATCAGGATAGCACACCAGTTGAAAGTCAGCAATTGTTAAGATATCGAACCGTCATTATAATTTTTATGATGATAAAGACACGGTAAGTTAAATTAACTATCGATAAATGACGATGGGACCGTTATAGATACACTTAACGTAACAAAACCTGGTTTGATAGGCTGGTGTTGGTGTACATATATATATATATATATATATATATATATATATATATATATATATATATATATATATATATATAATCATGCGTGTCCCTGGAAGAACGTTTGTGCGACAAGGTTTCCCATTGTCGCAGAATTTATTTAACATCATAGCAGAGCAAATTCCACTAGAAACCTTTGAAGATACAAAATATGGTGTAAAAGTAGGAGGACGAAACGTACGAACTATCAAATATGCTGATGATTTGGCCTTATTAACAGATAGCCACGTATGCTACAAAAAAATGATATTTAATGTAAATGAATCAGCAAAAAAGTAGGGAATGCAGATTAAAGACCAAAGTAATGCAATAGGGATAAAACCGCAACAAATAAATATGGTAATCGACGGAACAAACCTAGAATATTCTTCATCTTCAAGTGCTTGGGAAGCACCATTACTGAAGTGGGTCGTAACTCCCAAGACATAAGACATGCGGGAACGACTTGCCATAACGAAACAGACTACGCTGAAAAAAAATAATAAAAATGTCTATAGAGCTGCGAAAACGCATTATAAAAACATTTGTGTGGCCGGTAGCATTTTATGGATCGGAAGCATGGACGTGTACAATACGAGAAGAGGATAGGATAGAAGCATTTGAAATGTGGTGCTGGAAACGGATGGAAAAAATAAGCTGGACGGAGAAAACAACAAACCAAGAAGTTTTGAAACGGGTCAATGAAAGGCGACAAGTACTGAACCAGATAAAAAAACGGAAACTGTGTTGGATGAGGCACGTGTTACGAGATGGAGGATTGCTACGAGATGCAATTGAGGGATATATCCCATATATATATATATATATATATATATATAGTTATTATTATTATTCTAACTCACTCGTTGCCGAGTATGAGTGCCTTTTCCAATCATATCCCTTTCTATTAAATAATTCAATGTCTGAATATTATATTTGATATTAATCCAATTCGACACCTTCTAATCTTATTGTGTCATCCATGATTTTAGCCATTCAGATCTATTCAACGCCCATTCATCCCAAGTCTTATTTTTCTTGGGAGATTAATACCGTTGTTTTTGATGGAATTTGATAACATATCTTTAATCTTAATTTTGGTCTTCCACAATATCGTTCACCAGTATGTAATATTACCATATATATATCCGTCTGTTATTTCCGCTCGATCGCTCATTTTGCAGGTGAACTTCCCATATAAACCGTGCCAATAGAAGTTTCACTTAAACATCGTTGGTTCTGTAGCATCATTTCCGCTATTCTCGGCTGCTGATAATCTTTGGTTAGTTCATGTACTTTCTTTACTAATAGTCTGTGATTACTGTATTATATGCTGTCGTTAGATCGACGAAAGCAATACCAGTTATTTCTCCTAACTCGAAACAATCTTTGATATACTATTTCAAATTAAACATATGCCCACAGCAAGATTTCCCCGTTTTAAAACTCGTAAACGGATGACGTAACAATGATATGGGGCGGACATTTTTTGGATCTGCAATGTCTTTGCCCGGTTTCAATAATGCGATTACATTGGCTTTCCTCCATATTTTCGGTATATTGAATTTTGTTACACATACAATTAACATAGTGACTAGCCACGATTTTACACGAGGACCGAAATTTTGAATTTGCTCGCCTCAGAAATCATCAAGTCCAGCAGTGTTATTCGGTTTTATATTTTGTACGAACTCATTTAGTTCATCGACCCCGAATGGTTGATCCGGGGAATTATTTTTACTTTCTTTTGTAGTTACTGGTTCCCGATCCATCTTTTAATACGTATCTTAGTCTTTAGTTTACCATTTAATAAAAGTTTGGTAGCAATCTGATTTACTGTAATTGCATTAGTTGCTACCGTTTCGTTTGGATCGTTGCTAAAGTCTTTAACATTCTCCCACGCCTTTCGACTGTTTTGTTTCATATCCTGGTTCTCGAGCATTTTACATCACTTTTCTCTTCCGGTCTCTGTTATTACTTCCAATAACTTCTCGCCTGCAGTGACCATGTCCTCGGCGAATGGATTCGTAGAAAATAATCAGCAACTTTTTCGAATCCAGTGATAGTCCGCTGATATATTGTGTTCTACATCCTCTAAGAGTATATTTCCTTGATACTGCTTTAATCAGATTTACAAGGTCGTCATAGTTTTCTGGTGTTGCTTCTATTTTAAGGATTTTATAATGCCACATTTCTCGATATTATATTTTTTTCCTTTAATTTCCAATTTTTTTTTGTTTTTTTTATTTATTTTTTTAAATATTGTGTAAATCTCCATATGTCGTTTGTAACTACCAGGGTTATTACAGCATAGGAGACGTGTGTCTAGTTTATATGTATGCTAGGAGTCCGCTTTCTCTTGCAAAAGCCAGAATACTACCTACTGATTGAGGGTTGTTGTGTTTTAGCCAGTGTGGTGTGAGTGTTTGGCAGTTGTAGATTAAGTGTATGACGGTTGGTTCTGTTAAATGTCCGCATATGGGCAGTTTGTTGATGGAGGGCTTTTGGTATAAAGATAATTGTGTGATATGGCTGTATGACCCACCCGTAGACGGTTCAGAGTACCATATTCTTTCTGCTTGTGCCATCTGGAGGCCACTATGGTTCTATGGTTGATTTTATGCTCCTAAGGAAGGTTGTTTGTGAGGTCCAGTCGGTGGTTCATTCCTGTTTGCTGTTATTCATGAGTACATGTACTAATGTTGATGGAGGTGTTGAGTGTTCTGGTACTGGTGAAAGTACCATAGACTGAGCTTCAAGGTCTACTTTGTTACTACCGTACATCCCAATGTGATTTGGGATACACAGAAAGCGGATTTCCCTTCCTTCCTTATGTAGTGTGTGTAGATTGTGTTGGATTTCTAATATTATGGTATTTTTATAGTCTTGACGGCATATTAGTTTGAAGAGAGGAGAGGGAGTCTTGGAAGTACAGCGATCTGATGTACTGAATACAGTACATAATTTCATACAACTCTGCATCCACAGAAGTGCAGCAATCGCTCAGTCGGATTGAGTGTAGTATATTATCAATTTGGTAAGAGCAAGCTGCTGGTGAATTCTCGCCGCCTGCAGTGGGTTTTGCTCCGACAGTCATTGTATTTTTGAAGAGTGTTTAATATCATTTTTTTTTATATTTGTAGGGTGTGTAGATTTATTTTGCTGTGTGTTTTGTTTCGGAAGGGTCCCAATGAGCTATGATTATATTGTAATTCAATGTTGATTTCGGAATGAAGCTCATGTGATATGTTGATAGTATATTAAGTAGGTTTGGTATAGGGTCATTTGCAAAATGGGGCTTAGGGGATGTACGTTCTTTGGTGTATGAGAATGTTTTATTGTAGCTAAGCCGACAGATTAAATAGAGGTAAGTATGGTATTTTCTGTAGTGTATAATTGGAAAAGATCCTGCTAATGCACACAAGCTCTTTGATGGTGGTGAGGGATGTACTGCAAGGATGGATCGAAGTCCGACATGATGTACTGTATCTAATGTTCTTAATATAGATTTACTGGCTGTTGAGTATACCTGACACCCATAGGTGATTCGTGATAGGATTATAGATTTATCGATATTTAAGAGTATTTGTGTTTTTATATTCTATTTTGGGTTTGATAAATATTTTAGAATTGGGAGTAGTTTTAAACACCTACTCTTGACTTCGGTTATATGATAACGCCAGGTTAATTTGGAGTCGAACAATAGACCTAGGAATTCTACTCTTGTTTTGGCTGTTAAGGGAGAGTTATTTATACGTAAAGAAAACCTGGGAGATGATAGACGTCTCTTATGGAAAATAATGTATGATGATTTGGATGTGGAAATATATAAACCTTTCGTATCAGACCATTGCTGCAAACGATCTATGGTTTTTTGTAGGATTTTTTGTACATTAGAAGGAACACTGGATGACAAGGATATATTAAAATCGTCAATGTAAATCCGAGCGGTAACAGGCTGCGAGATATAATTTGCTATGTCATCGATATATAACATGAACAAGGTTGCACTAAGTGCGGAGCCTTGTGGAACACCGTTTTCAGTCTTAACTGGTGTTGATTTTGACAAACCTATCTTAACTTGAAAAGTTCGGTTGTTTAGGAAACTGCATAAGTAGTTGCCTAAATTGCCGGTTATGCCGGCGGACTTTATTTTTATTAATAGTCCATGTCGCCACAAGCGGTCAAACGCTTTTTCTAAATCGAAGAATACATTATATTATTATTTAAATTCGTTTACAGAAAATTACTGCAATAATTAATAATTTTTTGATACTAATTTGCTAAGAAAAATTTGAAATAAAAAAAATACTACCGCTTATTATTCGGCTATATAAATTAGATAAATTACGAAAACTAACTTATAAATTTATTAGTGCCCTATAAAGGTTAATTGGAAGTCTATACTGTATTCGATCAACTAAGCAATAACTTCGTAACGTAAATTTCGACTGTCAGAAATTTCTAATCGATTTAAAAACTTCGCATATAAAATTGTTTCGGACGTTGCTAAACGCGAAATCAGACGCATATTATCCTTCTAATAACAGGAAGTTAATTAATTAATGAATGAATCGATTAATTATTTTCGTTTTTACAGGACAATCGATTAGATTGGAATAAATCGGATCAGAATTTAGTATTGGGAAGTGGTTATTGGTTCGTCTGGATCGGTAATTTTGTCGCTGGTTTACTGATGCACAGATTCGGCGCGAAAATTATAATCCTCGTTAGTACCATTATGTGCGCGTTTTCATCATTCCTAATACCGCCTTTAGCGTTTGCCAGTCCGATGATTGTAGCCTGGATTTCCGGGATCAAAGGTTTACTTGCGGTACGCGTAGATTATTAAATTAATTTTAAATCGTTTTATGTAGCGATATAGTCAAGGGGGATTCAATAAATTCTGAAATCTTTAATTCGTAAACGCGGGAAACATTTGTGATGGCGCGACAGTTGGCGATTCCGTAAAAAAATACAAAGTCTTGCTTGTAAGAGTCCATTCCAATTAGTAGCTTCTTCTTGTCAGAAGATGGCATACGCCATGTTTTGTACTTTCCGTTCTCTGGCTGATTTCATTATATCGTCAATTCTCTTGTCCTTAATGCTGTTGGTAATAATTTCGAGTCTTTCCCGCTGTCGCATTCCTTGATCAAATATTTCTTCTTCTCTTATTTTATATTTTTTCTTTCTTCTCTCGATGTTTCATTTTTTCCCTTCCAGCTCCTCCGTTGTAATACCTCTGAATTCGATAATTTTGCAGTCCACGATATTCGCCATACTGTTCTAAGCTTCCACATTTCAAACGTATTTAATCGTTTTACACTTTCCGCGTTTAGTGTCCACGTTTCAGCAGCGTATTAACTGATTGACGTATTCATTTTTAGTTTCAAACTCTCTTAAGTTTCTGAACGATTGTTTGGTTATTCCGATACGGTTTCTAATTTCTTTTATATCTCCATCGTCACTTGTTAGTAATACGCCTAAATATCGAAATTATTGCTTTTCAGATTTTTAACTTGAGACCGACGTTGTCAATCGTCTTTGTTAATTTTGTCGCCGTCGTTTTTCAAACGTTTATTTTCACGTTATATTCCGTTTTGGCTTTGTTTAGCCTATTTAGCATTATCTGTGTTTCTTCAGTTGATCCTGCCAGTATTACTCGATCGTCTATGTAGCTTATATATCCTATTGAATATCCGTTTATTTCGAATACATAGTTATTAATTTTTGCTTCTTTAGTGATCTCTTCCGAATATATGTTAAACCATTTTATTATCGACAAATTTATAAGGGTATTCGACGATTTTATTGAAGAGAAAAATCTATCTTTCGATATTCCAGTTTATCATCGATAACCGTATTAATATGTGAGTGTCGAGAGCCGAACAGATTGGATCAATAATATGAAGAAGTGGACCAATGTCACCTCAGTCGAGTAGTTCATGCAGTGTACAAGAGTAAGGTGTATATAATTGCTTTTGATCGCTTATTACCTTGAATGCTATGGCACAATAAAGCATAAAAGGAAAAATAACTTTGAAATATTTATATCTATGATGACAAAAATATTGTTTACTTCAGGTTGTAAAATGAAATTAAATTATGCTTAAACCATTACGGTTTAAGAATATCTCGTGCGGAGAAGTCTCCCAGAAAATATACTGATTTTATTAGTAAGAAACGTAGTTTTTATATGTTTTTATTAATTTTTATAAATTTAGTGCTTATATACATGTATGTATATATAATATTAGGGAAAATTGTAGGTCCTTCAAGAAAGCCCAGAATTAGTGAGTTTTGAAACACAAGTCAAAATTGCATAAAAACGACTAGTTAAAAAAAAAAAATTAGCGGAAGTGACTTTTTTTAATAAAAATTCCGAAAGAAGAAACTAACTAAAAACACTGTTTAGAGGTAACGGAACAAACTTACAATTTTGGCGGGAAAATTTGGCGCTAAACTTTTCATAACTAGTCGTTGTTATACAAATGTGACTTGTGTTCCAAAAATAGTAAAAAATAACGGTAGATTCGAAGAATACTTGTACACTCCCGATTTTCGTTGTTTTTTTTTTTTTAAATATCAAAAATTATTATTTTTAACGAATTACGAAGTTAAAAATCCGCGGAAACCATTTTTGAAAGTCTCGTTTTTTCTTTTAATTCTACTGCTATACAGCCGAAATAAACGCCGATTCTAACAACTGAATCTAACCTAACTTAGGTATTTTGTTATTCTGGTTTAAATGTGTCATTCTCGTTTTTTCTTTTAATTCTACTGCTATACAGCCGAAATAAACGCCGATTCTAACCTAACTGAATCTAACCTAACCTAGGTATTAATGTGTCATTCTCGTTTTTTCTTTTAATTCTACTGCTATACAGCCGAAATAAACGCCGATTCTAACAACTGAATCTAACCTAACCTAGGTATTTTGTTATTCTGGTTTAAATGTGTCATTCTCGTTTTTTCTTTTAATTCTACTGCTATACAGCCGAAATAAACGCCGATTCTAACCTAACTGAATCTAACCTAACCTAGGTATTAATGTGTCATTCTCGTTTTTTCTTTTAATTCTACTGCTATACAGCCGAAATAAACGCCGATTCTAACAACTGAATCTAACCTAACCTAGGTATTTTGTTATTCTGGTTTAAATGTGTCATTCTCGTTTTTTCTTTTAATTCTACTGCTATACAGCCGAAATAAACGCCGATTCTAACCTAACTGAATCTAACCTAGCCTAGGTATTAATGTGTCATTCTCGTTTTTTCTTTTAATTCTACTGCTATACAGCCGAAATAAACGCCGATTCTAACAACTGAATCTAACCTAACCTAGGTATTTTGTTATTCTGGTTTAAATGTGTCATTCTCGTTTTTTCTTTTAATTCTACTGCTATACAGCCGAAATAAACGCCGATTCTAACCTAACTGAATCTAACCTAATCTAGGTATGTTTATAAACATACTTATAAGTAAAATTTAAAAGGTTGTAATTTACAATTAAAAATTTTTTCCGCGTTTTTTTTTTTATTTTTTACCCCGCTTAGGAAAGCAAAACTCATCAATTTATCCAAACCCCAATCGATTCGGAGTTGTACAAGTATGCCTCGAATGAGCCAATAAGGTAACTAAACGAAATTGAACAACTAAATTATAAAAAACAAGATAATAAAATATAAAATACTTGCAGGAATACAATCCTTATTATTCATCGGAACTGTCCTCCCCGTAAATATCAAATTTAATAATAAAAACTTAATAAAAATTTAACAATAACTTACGAATATATGAATAAACAGACACCCACCCCTAAATGGCGCTAAACTAACCATAAAACAATAGAATAATCGTTGTATTCCATAACATTGCATCATATTACATCATATTACATCATATTACATCATATTACATCATATTACATCATATTACATCATATTACATCATATTGCATCATCCAACGAAAACCGCCGTACATACCATTGACTTGAATTAATTAAAACACTATATATAAATAATATTATTACTTTTTTAAATTATATTATTATTTTATTCAACAAATTATTTAAATATTATATGCAAATAATTATAAAATTTATGAATGTTAATTTAATATCGCTTCTCAGCCTGTTGGGCAAACGATCAAAGTGAGTTATGTTACCTGTTTTCATCACCTTAATATCTAATATACTCCGTTACATTACCTAACTTTTTATATATAAATATATATATAAATATATATATATTTATATATTTATATATAAAATTAATTTTAAAAATAATAAATATTTAATTTATAATCGATAGTCGAGAGCTCCAATCGACCAATCGATTATTCAGGCAAATCATAGATTAGCATCAAGGCTTATCTATTATAAACATTAAACTAAGTTTAAATTAAGTATAATTTGTTTGCAAAGAGTTAAATTATCTTACAAAAATTTTTTTTTCGTATTTTAATTATTTTCATTGTTTTTAATAAATTTATCTAATCATTTTAAATATAATATGCGATAAATGACCGCGTTAATACCGGTTTTTTGTTACGATCTTGTAAATTTTGAAACACAGTTGGAAACGTTGAATTTTTTCGAAAATTTTTGACCAGCGCCCAGAAATTTTTTCATCAGTAGTTGTATTTATGCGAATTGTGGTATGTACACCAAAAAAAAATCCGTTATTAGCTCATGTTTAGCCTATATATATATATATATATATATAAATGTTATATATGTATAGCGCAAATTTTCCCGCCAAAATTGTAAGTTTGTTCCGTTACCTCTAAACAGTGTTTTTAGTTAGTTTCTTTTTTCGGAATTTTTATTAAAAAAAGTCAATTCCGCTAATTTTTTTTTTTTAACTAGTCGTTTTTATACAATTTTGACTTGTGTTTCAAAACTCACTAATTTTGGGCTTTCTTGAAGGACCTACAATTTTCCCATATAGATAGATAGATATATATATATATATATATATACATATATATATATATATATATATATATATATATATATATATGTATATCATCGTCGTCCTACTGTTCGTTGCCAAACGTCGTGACTTGCTGTTGTACGTTTATTTTACGTACAAAATTATCTAGCATTCAAGGCACTATATATGCGACGCAGATGCGTGTGCATATGATGTTACACGGAGTGGGGTGCCACTGCTTTCTCCATGATAATTAAGAATTAAATACTGATGAAAACTTTCTATGTCGCGTGTTGGCTTCGAATCACCGACCATTGAGTTGACAGTCGAGCACTCTAGCAACTACACCACCGCGACGTTATATATACTGCGTCGCATATAGATAGTGCCTTGAAGATTAGCTCATTTTGTATGTCTAATAAGTTTTATATTTATTGATTGTGTGGCGATACTAATTTCCCTGGATAAGGGAAGGCTAAATCGTATTATATATATATATATATATATATATATATATATATATATATATATATATATATATCATATATATTACCTAACGCTTAGTGTATATTCAAGATATATCACATTTCCCATGCTAAAAGCATTGTAGAATCGGCCGACCAAAAATCACTTAAGAAATTTTTAAAAATCGAAAATCGAATTTTTAATTTTGGTAAACTTTAAGTTATTACATAAATGATAGATCTCTACGCCTACATTTTTCTAACGTCAACACGAACCCCCATCTATCATAGGGCCTTCAAAACGTGCCAACACCTTTAAACCATTTAACCATAATTTCCTTGATGGAGATTTAGTGTAAAAGTACTACCACACTATATCATTAGACGCGCTTTGTAATTCAAGAAGCGGACTTGTTGTGCGCTATGCCCTGCCAAAGGTGGCAAGTCGGCAATTTTTGAAAATTCGTAGTTCAAAACTTAACGATCGTACTCAAAAATGGTATTTTATTTCGAACTTTTCATTTTAAATCGGTTTTATCGAAATTTTACAAACATCGAAATTCAAAATATTCACATTTTCAAAACCGCAGAAGTTTTTAAAATAATTTATATATATATATATATATATATATATATATATATATATATATATATATATTGCACTGTCCTAATAATTATAATAAAAAACAAACAGCAAAGTCGGTTGGGCTGTCCTCGAGTTATGGTATTTAAAATATGTGGCAATTCATTTTTAAATTATATATATATATAAAAATGGATATATATATATACATATATAATGATTTATTTTTATTTACAATTTTACCGCCAAAATTTTACTCTTTCCGCGTCATATTAGGCTACGGCTCCACTGAAAGTTTCATGTGGCGCTTACTGCGGCAGTAATTTAACTGTGAAAAAAACTAATCGTTGGTAACAAACACGAACCAGCTTTATGAGCTAATAACTCTACCACATACTGAAGAATAAAATGAGTTCCGTTTTTATAGCAATCTAACACTGTATTCTCGTATTTTGAGTTTTTCTGAGAAAGTGTTTATTTAATTTTTGTTATTGCTTTGCTAATTGTTTTTGCGATTTTTGTTTGTGCTTGCTATTTTATTTCGTCGTTGAAGTGTTTCGAATAAATTATAATTACGTTAATAAATAATTAACCCTTTAATAGTTTTACATTATAAAATGTTGTCGCAAAATTATAAATTGTATACAGGTGTTTATTATACAATACCTCGCTTTTCACGGGTGAACGCTAATAATTTTCGACGTATTTATGTACGTACTTTTAAAATTGTAACATTTCCCGTCCGTTAAATTTGCTTGGATCCCCGGGAACGACAATATTCATGGCAATAGCCTAGATGATCATTTACTCACTTCAACGGTTACATTAGGGACATTCTTATTTTACACTCGTATAGATCTCCAAGCGCACAATAAATTTGCGAATAAGGAACATTGGAAAAATCTAAGGTTTGATAAATTTTACTGCAAGGTATTATAAATCCATTCAATCCGACATACCTGTTAATCCATGATTTTACGATATGAAAGTTGAAACGATCAAAGTGCGGAGTTTTATTACTACCATTTCTCGACTGAGACTCGGCTACAGTAGTCTTTCTGCTTCGCTACGTAAGTAGAAACTTGTTAGTTCCCCTAATTGTTCACATCCTACGGACACATATTTAATGGTCCGCACCATCTTATCTTCGAATGTTTCTATTATAGTAATTTTCGTGTTGCTTTTTATCAAGCTCTTCACGACCTTAATGTTCCGTTTCCTATAAATATTGCATTTCTCTTGGACCTATATTCTTATATTTTACTGGTATGATTATATGATTTTACTCATTTCTGCATTTCTTTTCAGTCTGCCTAACATTACGAATAGCCCCTTCTTAATAACTTCAAAATATATGGATACGAGTAAACTGTATATAAAAAAACTTGAAAATAAACAATTTTGTTAGCCAAAATTTCCTGTACCGTATAGTGGACATCGTGGCTGAAAAGGTTAATTTCAGTTGTACACAATTGTTAACAGTATTAAAATTTATTATCGGGGTTTTCCGTTTATTTTTCATATGTATATATATATATATATATGTATATCTGCTTTTACTATCTGTTTCCGAAATTATTATTATTTATTTATTGTATACTGTTTTAATATTTTTGAGCATATCGTAAATTGCCAATAATCTACTTCTTACAATGGAACTGACTGATAGCCTTAATGGCGGGACGAATTTTTTACTGCGCTCAGAAACAGAATTCTGCTGAGAGATTATCTACCGCGCTAAGAATCCGTATATTTACTACTCGTTTAGACGCCTCTAAAGAGCAATAAAATGCTATTGCCGTTCAGAAACTGCTAGTGAAGCAGTAGGCTAAAATAAACTTGTCGAGTGGTCCTATAATATATATATATATATATATATATATATATATATATATATATATATATATATATATATACGTGGTAGTAACATTTTTAATTAGTAGTATAATTTGATGTAGAATATATCTTAGAGCAAAAATGACTTAGACGCAATGTTTACTTTAATTAAACGAATAACGACGTTCACCTATTTTTTCAGACGTTATCATTCCCGGTTGGAGCTATAATGCTGATAGGAAAGTGGTCACCCGTAGAAGAAAGAGGGAGATTTATGTCTGTCTTCATTTGTAAGTTTTTTTGCTGATTTTTCGCTTAAATTATCGTTTATTTAATTCGAATGATCAATCGACGATATTTATACCATTCGAACCAGAAGGTTAAAATACTAGTTCATTTTATACATTATGATGAATCGCGTGCATTAAGGAATGATTTCTATTAGACGTGGGATATACGGAACAGTTGATATGTTTAGTGAAGTTAAACTTATTGTTAAATGCAGCACCTGGATACCGAATCTAATCTGACTTGTTAATGCTGTTTCCAGACACAATAAAATTATTTGTCAGTTTTGATCGTCTGCGTGTAAAGAAAATTGCTTCGCTTTTCGATGGATTGATAATAATTTTCCACTTACTATAATATTCGAATATATGTGATATGTTGATTTGAAGTCTGTTCTAGACAGTGGATGGTCTAAATCTCCAATAATGTAAACGGAAGTATTCAAAACGTAAAACACAGTGTTGTAGTGAAACGAACATCCGAGAAGTTGACTTAATAAATATCGATATATATCGTCTTATAATCCTAGCAATTTTGAATATTACAAACTTCTGGTTACGAAGTATTTTCTTTTATTATTATCAATTATGTTCAAGTATGAATACCAAATTTACTCATTGTTAACAATATATATATATATATATATATATATATATATATATATATATATATATATATATATATACATATAAAACAAAAAAAGTATGCATGCAATGTATAAAGAGTAGTAAAGACCGATTAAAGAGTGTACATAGCTTGCCAGTGCTAACAGGGTGTTGTTGTTGTTATTCAGGGCCAATTCGTAGGCCACCGAAAAGTAAGGGAAGATATTTAACTGTAAAATTTTATCGATAAAAGTATCTCTGCCAGTATTATACCAAGTTACAAGCGAAAATCACGTGATTAGCATCAAATTTAATTCCCGCGTGGACAAGTGGAGGCAGTAAGATTAATAGTTTACAAATAGCTTGGGAAGCAATTGCATTTGGAACGAAGTCTAATTAGGACGGAAAAGAAAAGCCAAGTTAAAAAATTCTTATGAGAAGTAATTGCTAAAATGGATGTGGTAGGGGGATTAGGTTGTAGCGGCGTATACAGACTTGGTTGATGAGGGGGGGTCAAACAAGACTAAATTATAACAATAAACCCGAGTGAAATTGAACTTTAAGTAAATAACTAAAACTCAAGTAAGTTAAACCCCAATAAGCAATCCAACTCACCAGAGTTATTTTTATACTTATTAGACGTCGAATGTATGTAATTCTATTAGAAGCAATAGATGACAGAAATATTCAACGTCGCTGGAACACGCTAATGGTATGCTATCGATGACAGAGATGGTTACAATAAATTCCGCGAAAAAATAAACGATAAATAATGATTTTATATTTTTTAAAGGAATAATACATAGTAATACTTTAAATTTAAAATTTAAAATCTATTCTTCGCATTTTTCTACAAAATTCTTCTACTATATTACAAAACTATTTACTTCAAAAACGACGAAATTTAAATTAAATGAATGAAAATAAAAAAAAAAAAAAAAAAATAGGTTTAACAAATGCAAAACGTCATTTAACAACGAGTATATATTTTTTTATTATCAGATTGTTTCCAAGGGGGGTTCAGACCCCAAAACCACCCACTGGCAACGACACTGTTAGGTTGGATATGTTTGTAAAAGTTAACACGTTTTTTACAGAATTCCATCGATGAAGAAGATCTTCACCAGCGCGGATACAATTAAGCGGAAAAAAGGAATCCTCGGAGTGAGATGTTTGCGATGGCTCAAGTTTCACGGCCCATTAACGTACTTCATTTCCTTGGGGCTACTTTCATGCGCTGGAACCCAAGGAAAAGATGCGGAGACGCGAATTTTACTGGCTATTTAATGTAATTGTTTACTTTTTGAAATTATAATAATCGTGACTTGTTTCAGCCTCGCCTTTAGGCGGATCGCTCGGTTATCTTATATTTTCATCCGTTAGCGAACGCATCGGTTGGACGTACTCGTTCCACATAGCCGGTTTTTGTTCGTTATTATGGTGCATCAGTTGGTGGTATTTCGTCTACGATACACCGGAAAAACATCCTAGAATTAAAGAAACGGAGAGAAAGTACATCGAGCTTAGCCTCGGCGATCAGGTTTCAAATAGAAAGGTATGTGAAACAAGACGATATTACATCGTGTCGCGGTGCTCGTAATGCGCTCGTAAGTCCACTTGGTCTTCTACTTTATCTATATTAATGCCGGTTTGTTCGCGGTTCGTATTCCATTTAACAGCAAACTAAGTACTCTTCTTTAAAGTATACCGAGAATACGTTGACAACCATCGAAAATACTTTGTATCGTCACATCTGCACAAAAATATAACATAACCCTTTATAATGACCTAAATATATCATATGTCAATGAAGTTTATTTCAATTTAATATCAACTTACGTGTCTGCAGAATGCATTTATTTACTCTCCCTGACAATCCTACGAAATGATTAAAAAGCAGCAGACGGAAAATCGGAAAAGCAAGAATTTCGATATTTAGGCGTATTACTAACAAGTGACGATGGAGATATAAAAGAAATTAGAAACCGTATCGGAATAGCCAAACAATCGTTCAGACACTTAAGAGAACCTGCTGAAAGAGAAGAAACTATAAATGAATTTGTCAAGCAGTAATATGCTGCTGAAACGTTTACACAGATTAAAATGCTTTTGAAATGCGGACACTTCGAACAATACGCCGGATACCGTAGACGGCAAAAGTAACGAATGCAGAAGTATTACAATGGAACGGTATAGAAAAAAAATGAACGTCGTCCAAGACGACGAGAGAAGAGAGAAAAATAACGTGAAAAAGAAATAGTTCAAATAACAAGAGTAAACGATTTTAAATACTTTGGATATATGGCAGAAGGAGTGGCAGCTAACGCCACAAACCAACAAGTTGCGGCGAATCAAATATTCGATTGATCCTTGGATAACTTCGCTTACAAACCGTAGAGATGATGTGGTTATCACCAGATTACGCTTGGGACATACGCATCTTACTCATTCATATCTCATTAACAGAACTTTGGCTCCTGTGTGTCCCGGTTGTAACGTTGTCCTCTCCGTTTCCCATATTCTAGTCGATTGTCCCTCATACTCATCGCTTCGAGCGTCTCTTAATCTTCCTCCTTCGCTCCATCTCCTCTTCAAAGATGATCATGTTTCATTGTCGAACCTAATTATCTTCCTCCATCAATCCCGTCTCTATTCCTCAATCTAATCCTCTTTTCCTATCGTGCCTCTAGCCTTGGCTGCTGTACATGGCACGTTAATTTAATTTAATAATAATAATAATAATAATACTTTGGATAACGAGTAATAGACTTATGTCTACGATAATCAAATAACGCTATTACTGTCACTGATAATCTAATTGCCTCACTGCAGACGTTAGATTATTCACATTTTTACTACTTTATTCATCATCATCATTTAACGGTGCTTTAGTAGAATGAGAAAAAAATATATATATATAATCAGATTACGCTAAAAGTATATTTTATATTAGAACAGACGATGTCTGCAATTAGTGAAAAAGAAACACGTTGTTTGAAAACTCAGTAAGAATTAAATTATAAAATTTTCTTATCGGCCCAAAATTGAAATTAATATTGAGAAATAGTACATTTATTTATACGAAGAAAAAAAAGGTTAATAGACTCCAATATATTCTTTCTAAAATCGCCCTCGCAATCCCAGTCGTGCGATACCACCCAAAAGTTGTTTTATACACATACATACATACACGCATGTATAAATGTGGGTGTAGTTAAGTCTTACGAATTAAATGGTAATTACCGTATAATGCAGAAGAAAAATTCGGAAAATTCGTCTTAGATCTCTTTTATTCGCTTCTAATACTTGTATTATCGTTAATATCGAGGTATGATTTCAAAAAGGAGTTATTATGTTCGTTTAATATTTTTACAGATTCCTATTCCGTGGAAATCGATTTTAACGTCCGTGCCGTTTTATATAATCGTCATAAACCACTTCGGTTTCTTATGGTTGGCCACAATTGTTAACGTCTACGGACCTACATACTTTTACGATCTGTTCGGATTCTCGACGGAAAAGGTTTGTTACCGACGTTAATAAAAAATAATTTCGTACGATAAATAAAACTTTAGTCGACGACATATCATTGCGACGAATTTCTTCGAGTAACTTACAGAGAGGTCGAAAGAGTATTTTGATGCAAGTCATCGCGCTTTAGTGCTGCCGTTACTCGATTCTATCATCAAGAAGAGGAGATTATACTCGAGTTTCCTACAGAGATAAAAAGTAGTTTGACATCCGTTAATCAATCCAACGAAGATTAGTTTAATACTCGGTTAAGCGTGTATGTATTTTATCTGTATATCAAATTTATTTAATCGTATGATACATGTGTGCGCAAGTTTTATAAGCAATAACGTGTAAATTGATTTTCAAATTATTCGCGAGCTAATTTACAAATTTAAGTTACGTATATATATATATATATATATATATATATATATATATATATATATATAAAAATAATCATATATATTTCGCGATATGCTTATATCAATCAAATGCTGGATGTCTGCGTTCCCCCTTTTATGGAATTAAAGAAACGAGGAGAAAGTACACAAGCTTAGCTTCGGCAATGAGGCGTCAAATAAAAAGGTATGTGAAAAAATGAAAAATGTTGTGGAACAAGACGATATAACACTGTGTCGCGGTACTCGTAATGCGCTCGTACGTTGTGCTTGGTTCGATAAGGTTGTTTCACTTTGTGCTCATTATCGCGTTTATATCGTCTTTCGATATCGTGTTAATATATCGGTTTTTGATCAACTTTATTTCGGCTTCATCGTCCGACCACAGCGCGTGATTGTTGCTAATAATCGATTTAACAACAATAATCGAAGGCGGTCGTAGAAGTGAAACGATCCAGAGGAAAACCGTGAATGAGGTGAATACAACACCATGTATAAAGCAACTGGATAGAGTAACGTGAAAAAAAATGAAGCCTTTCGGAGAATTCTAAACGAAATTGGGGAATTACGATGATGACGTAATTTCACTTATATATGTAATTAATATACTCGTTTCAGGATTTCATTTATTTTTTCTTAAATTTTTGAATCAATTTAAATTTATACTAAATATATACTCGTTTTATATGTATGCACCTGAGTGCCGATATATCCAGTTATATATATGTTTATTTTTTTCTTTATACCTACTAATTATGAAGCATTTCGATTAACGTGTTTAGGAAAATGGAAAAATTATTTGATTATAAAAATGGACTAATGTAGAAAATAATTCGATAGGCTGTTTAAATATATTGTTAATAAATCGACAATTTTTTAACGTGAACGTAATAATAATTTTTATACGTACAAACCAAACGGGTGAGTATGTTTTCATTTTCATCGCGTAAAAATTTCGCACTAAAAAGATAATAACACTAAAATGATGCGGGTTTCAGAGCGGACTGATAATGGGCGTTTCTTATTTCCTAAGAGCCGTATTTTGTTACTTCGGTGGAGCAATTACCGACTGCATCGTAGGAAGAAAGCTCCTTTCTAAAATAGATGTAAGAAGATTGTGGACTGTCGTAGGTAATTTTATATTAAACGATCAACAAAATTTTGTATAAGTTAAAAAGTAAGATAAAATTCCTATAATTTTTTTCGACCTCACATACACACGCGCGTGCACGATATATATATATAATATATGTAGCGAGAGGGAAGGGTGAGTTTGAGTGAGATAAAGAAGAAAAAAGAGTCGTGATATCCTTCATCTAGGAGTGGGAGATAAAGACATCGAGACATATATATGTATATATTCGTCTACTTATGTGTATATATTATATATATATATATATATATATATATATATATATATATATATATATATATATATAATATATATGTATATTATATATACATATGTATGATACCGTATTGGTTTTAGACAGTTTTTCTGGTCTACAAGGCATGCTTACGCGGAATTATAAAGTTAGTCTCGGTTACGGGCATATAAATGCAGTTAAAAAAAATGAATGTCTGCAGACAGTATTTACATTACTTCAATTGCAAACGAAAGATTAGCGAAAGTCCATATCTGGGCACTTGGTTCTTTGAAGAGGTCGATCAGAATATGGAAATTAGAACTGGAATAGAAAAAGCTAGTTTCCGTGAAGAAGTTATTTACAAGAAAAGCATTTGCGAATGAGGTTAGCTCGAACTTACGTATATACAGTCTTATTGTACGGAGTTAAAAGTTGGACAAATACATTAGCATTGGAAAAGAAAGTACAGGCCTTTTAGATGTATATATGTATACACATATATCGACGAATGTTCTGTGGACAAACAGAATAACGAATTAGGCATAAACAAGACGTGAAAGAAAGGGAATTATTATGGGTCATTCAAGAACGCAGACTAAGTTATTACATCCGTCGAAATGAGAAATATCATCCTTCGTAATTGGTACTACATGTAGAAATTGTTGGCAAAATGAAACGTAGGTGGAAGAAAACTTCAGGGGTGGTGGATCAATTTACACAACGGATTTAAATAATGCGGCCATGGATAAAGTGAAAATGACATTACTAATTTCTTAACTCCGATCGGGAGACAGCCTAGATATGAAGAGGATATTACAAATATAATAGTTTTTAATTTCCTTTTTTTTTTTAACGTACATTTATGATATTACGCATACTAATTATTTATGCTAATTTGCTCTACTAAATATTATAAAATGTATATTTAAATTCGGCAAAATACGACCATGAAAAAAAATATTTAAATTAGGAAAAATTAAACCGGTTGTCGAGCATTGGCCTCTTCCAATATTTACAGACGTCCACGTATTTTTCTCCCGGAGACGATTCCACGTTTTGGTCATCCAAACATTGCCTGATTGTTCGTCAATATCGTCCCTCCATCTCGTTTACTTTCCTCAAGTGGTAACTCTATTCAGTGCATTTCCTGGCCTATCTGCTTATTTTCATTCGAATAACACGTCCAGGTCAATTTCACTTCGTTTCCCGTATTTGTTGAAGAACATCTTCCGTTTTCGACTTGTCTTTTTTAATATTTTATTGTTTATTTTATCCAAAATTGTTACTTCAATTACTCTTTCCATTACTCTTTGATCGACTTGTATTCGGTTATTAGTGAGCATGTTGGTGCATCGTAAGTAATTTTTTTTTTTTATTATCCCGTATAAATTGTCGCGTGTGTTTTTTATAATTCTACCGTTTATGGGTTTGCGCAAAAAAAAAGACAAATATTGATATAACACAACGGATCTAAAACAAAATTTTACGAATGATTGTTATGATATATCACAAACGTGACGCTATATATGATCATTATACAATTCATTAGGTAATATCTGACGAGGCTAAAACTTATTACCACAGATTTGAAAGACGTCCGAATAACAGCTCCATTGCGCTATTAGATAATTCTCTAGAAGTTCGACGACTTAAACGCGATAAGATATTGGATATGGCATTATGGCATTATCATAAAGTTAGTAGACATCGCGTTATTTTTGGTTCAGAGCGACTATCACTGAATACACAGTCTACTGTGCATGTTAATCGAATAATGAGCTAGGTGTATTATAGCGTTAACTTATATAAAAGAATACAAATTTCTGACTGTATATATTTTTATATTATATTCATCGGTCTTTTCTATTAGCTGATTTATTATATTCAGATCGTCTATTAGTGAAAATGCGGATCTAAAACCTGCTTGATCCAGTTGCTGTTAGTCGCTCGATTCATTTTATACCGCTGTATAAATTATTTTTACGTTGTACAACGTTTGCAGAAAGTTTATTAGTCTACAATTTCTCGCGTCTTTACATTATTATTTTTTCCCAACTGCACCCTGCGGTATGATATCTCGGCGGTTGCCTATTCGGCAATAACTAATTTGTAACGAAATTGTGCATATCGGTAAGATATATTTTGGTATTCCTGAAGTTGTATTTTTTTCCCTCTTCTATGTTATATATTTATTTTTATTACTTATTACTACTATACACTTCGCAGACTCGTTTCTTCATGCACACAGGTTGGGACTATGTTTTTCATCTCATCACTGTCTTTAGATTAAGTACACAAACGGGGGATTATTACACGCTTTTACTTACTTTTCAGCTACACACTACTTATATGCACTTCTATAATTATTTAGCTTTAAGCAAACTAGTCCCCTGTTCTTTATAGTAACACCTCTAGCCCCATCGGGTAAATCCGGATTGGGGAACAAACTAAAAAAAAAAATTGCAATTAATCTCCGTATCTCAAGGTCATTGTACTATTCCCATTACTTATGAACGTTCCCTCGACGTCGAGGTTCATCGATTTTACACATCTGTGTACTCCCGAGGATATAAATCAGGGTGGTGCAGTTGGAAAAACTGAAAGAAGCTCTCCTTAAACAAAAAACCTGCATAAACCCGTGACAGGTAAAGCTACGACTGTCTGCCACGTTAGGATCGACCGTGGTTTATATCACGGAAAGAAGCGAAAACTTACCGCGTCCAAATAAAGTCTAATATGAATGAAATTACCCGAATGAAAAGTCACGTAGATGCGTTCGAAGTAGCATACGTATAAAAAAAACATCGATTAAAAAAAATTAAATATCAGATATTGAATGATGGCTTCCACGATGTTGAAATTCTAAAAATAATTAATTGGGATCGTGAGAAAATTAATGGAAGTCAGAAAAAAAAACGCCATATCCAAACCTCGAAATATAAACAAACTAAAAATTAAAAGGGTTCTAACACCGCAAAATAACGTTTCATCATACGTATATATATATATATATATATATATATATATATATATATATATATATATATATATATATAATAAGAAAGAAAGGCGACAGAGAAATATATGCTTGCATGACCAAAACATATAGATAGTTACTAACAGAATTGTATGAAATTGTATTCAAGACAGAAGTTTCAGATTTAAAAAGAAAAACAGATATGAAATAACGGATATATAAAATGCTTACTAAAAATATAGTTTAGCGAATATATAATACTTTATTTCTAATGTTCTGTTTTATATGTTTTTTTTAATGTTTAATGACTTTCTTGTTAAGGAAGTATCATTCCCGGATTATCGGTCCTGTTGTTAGTGTTCTGCTCGTGTAACTCGAGTTTATCGATCATCGGAGTCGTTACTAATATAAGTTTAAGCAGTTTTTTCACTGTCGGCATTTTTACATCCATAATCGACTTGAGTCCGAATTTTTGCGGTAAGTAAATTTTAAATTTAAGTTGTCAATTTTAAAAGAAATTTAACAAGAGTAAATTTTTTTCTCGTGCTTGTTAAAAGTTTGGGAAACGTCCGAAAAGTCAAATATAGGTAATGTCTTTTATTTAAAGTTTTTTCTATTGAACAAGTCTATGCATCTAATCAATAGTTGCACTAAACTGATAGTCTGCTAAATTAAAGGCTTCAGGCGCTTTAATCGAAAAATTGTTCAGAAATTTTAAAACCGAATGTCTGCACTAAATGCTATCTGCTGGACAGTTGTTTGACGTAATAACCATTTAGTGTTACGCTGACGTTGACTAAGGCGGGAAAACGAGCCTTTCTTTAAAAGTACGACGTGGAGTCTCATATATTCTGGGAAATTTTTTGTTTTCTTGTGCTATCATCGGTGAAGTGAATCGTTTAATATTACAGTTTTCTTTTAGACAGAACTTCGGATATATACCGTGCCGACAGTTGCGTTTTTTGGGCGTGACCACTTGACCCCGTGTTACCCTCATTTTGTGGTTGGGTGGCAGTTTAATTCTACGCGTAGCCTTCCCTGCTCGAATTGTGCGTCTGCTAGTAATTTGTCGCACTCTTCATTATTCTGTTTAGTTTGCTCTAAAAGATTTACATTCACAGTTTTATTTTTAACGACACTATGAGTTAAGTTAAAGAGGGGGACATTACCCAAAATTCGGTTTCATGTAGTTCATTTTTAGGAAAAATGTCACCCGCAAAGTAATTACAAGTTTTTCAAACTTTTATATGTAAGTAAAGTTATGATATCTCTCGCATCGTAAGACAAAATAAATTTGTATAAATTGTTGCACGTGCAAAGCTTAGTATACTCGTTAACTTTCTTATATTATTTAACATAATAGCTCGTCATTGCTCGTTGTAGGGATAAAATTCCGAAATAAACAGCGAGCTTTAACTTAGATTCATCATCGTCATCTGTTACGAAGTTATTTAATTAGCTAGTAATTCTAAACCGGTTGAAATTTTGCCAATTTCAATCGTAAATCTGTAAATCCTATGAAAACTAGACACGTGTACAAGTATCGCGCAAAAGTCGACTATTGTATTTTAAACACCGATTTATTAAATTACACACACTAGAATTACACAGTGTTTATGAGAACAAATATACGAAGAAGAATTGACCGTTTGAATATGGTAACAGGTATAAATAAAGTAATAAAAAATAAATGACACGTAGGAAAAGGAAGGAGATAGAACAAATGAAACGAAATAAAACGAAAAGGAATGGAATTAGATGGAAAGTAATGGAAAAGACGGAATGGAATGGAAAAGATAGAATGGAATGAAATGGAGAAGAGGGAATGAAAAGGGATGAAAAGGTAAGAAGTGGAAATATGTAATGGAATGAATGAAAATGTCGGGAATGGAATGGGATAGGAAGGAAATGAAAGAACGGAACGGAAGGGAAAGGAACGCGAGATGCGTATAAATCATTTTAAATAATCTAAGGAAAATGTCATCATTAAAAAATTGAAGGAAAATGAGATAATACGAAGTTTGAAATATGGAGATAATTCAACATCGGCCGTCTTATAGAACCTTAAAAATGATTGTTTCATTTTAGATATCATTTCTTAATGCATAGCGAGTAAAATAATGATGCTAAAAAATTGAAGGAGATTAACAGACTGTATATAGATTTAAAAACACGAGCACATACAGCACGATAACCGATGGATATTAAGGAATTCAGGAGTGCGAGTTAGTCAGGTGTGTGAAAACTGCAATTGAAAAGGATGTGGTTTTCATCGGCGATAATTTATGAATCGGCTGGATGGGAACAATATGGGGAACTGGAAATCCCAATACGAAACATGTGAGCCGGAAGACGATTGTGTCCAGAACGTAAACGGGTGATGGTTGTAATAAATTTTCGGAAGTTGAGGTGTATGTTGGACAAATTAAAGTACCAGGGAGTAGGTGATGTGGCCAGATAATATCTAGGGGTGGAAGAACTAACTAGCCACGATGACCACTCGTAGATATATCCATGTTGACAAGAGATATCAGGTCTGTGGTGGAAATTGCCGGCACCAGAGAGCCGAAGGAAATGGCTTCCTTGGCCAGAGTGTCGGCAACCTCATTGCCATGAATTCCGGAATGACCGGGAATCCAGACGTATGATATTAAGATGCCGCGGTTGAATAGTAAATAAGTCAATTGTCGCACTGCCAAGGGAAGATAATTGGAATTAGGTTGAAAGGAGGAATGCTTCAATGCGAGGAGAAAACTTAGGGAGTCGGATAAGATTAAGTATAGGGAGGAGGAATGGTGATCCAAACGTGATAAGAATTGCAGAGTTTTAAGGATGCTTAGGCCCTCGGCAGTGAAAATTGAATTGAACTGAGGAAAAATGAATGATTTTGAGATATTATATTGCAGTATATAGAATGCTCCCGTAACGGACCGACCGGGAAATTAGGATCCATCTGAAAATACATGTACATGATTAGGCCAGTAATTTTGTATGAAAGCATTAAGATCAGGATGGGAAGATACGATGGAGGAGAAGAAGGAGGTGTCAATGGAGATGTTAAAAAGATTGACATGATATGAATTAGTAAAGTAAATTGAGGGACGAGATGGAAGGATAAGATACTTGTACGTCCGGTATTTATAAGCTGCAGTGGAGAGTAGTGGAATACGGGAGCGATTGAAACGCCATTTTCTGAAAATTTTTAAAAAAATTGGAAGTGAAGGAATTAACTTGTTTATTGAGAGATTTCGAGATAAATCGGAAGGCTAAATTTTTACGTCGGAGGGAGAGAGGAACAATATGAGACTCGGAGGAAAGAAAAGAAATATGAGTAGAACAAAGAGAGCCTAAAATTAAGCGCATACAGAGGTTTTGTATTTTATCCAATTTGGTTAAGTGGTGACGGGAGGCATTACCATACATGAAGGAGCAGTAGTCAATTTTGGAACGAATTAAGGAAATATATAGAATGCGGAGAGAAACGGGATCTCCACCCCAGACAGTTGTGGAGAGGGATCTTAGGATATTAGAGGATTGTAGGGTGACCGAAATAAGGAAGTCTATATGCGGTTTCCAAGTAAGTTTTTGATCTAAAGTCAGTCCTAAGTAGGTGAATTGCGTTACTATAGCGATGCGGTCATTATAAAACGGAATATATTGAGGAGAATAGGTAGGCCGATTGAGGGAAAACACGATAGCTGCAGATTTGCTGGGATTAATGGAAAGATCGGAAAATTTGAAACGGTTACTTAAAGTTATGATATCATGTGTTAAATATTGCGTAATAAGGTCAAGATTATTGCTATGTTGAAAGAGGACCAGATCGTCCGCATAGGAGATGAGGTGGGATGAATGGGGAAGCGGAGGTTTTAAATCGTGCATAATATAGATATTAAATAAAATGGACTAAAAACAGAACCTTGTGCGAGACCAGTGTAAGTAGTGCGGTGCAGCGGATGTTGGAGTGTAGGGTGCCGGAAGTGTAAATGTTTGATTTTAAATAGGTTACAAATATATGCTGCGAGATTATGTGGAATACTAAGTGATAAGAGGCGTTGGTGCAGTAAGCTGATGTTGACGTTATCGAAAGCTGCGGTGAGATCCAGAAATGTGGCTAACAAGAAACCTTTATCTATATATGTTTTGTATATGTTAGATGTCAGAAAGGAGAGACAATCAGCAGTTGAATATTGGGGGCGGAAGCCATAAATAAAATTAGGGAGAATATTATTATTTTCCAACCACCACTCTAAACGATAGCGGATGACAGATTCAAGATGTTTTCGAACACAGGAAGCTAGAACAATGGGGCGGTACGAAGTAGCCAAATGTTTGGGTTTTGAAGATTTGTGAACCGGGGTAATATTGAAGGTTAGCCAGTCCTGAGGAATAAAGTTTTCTTAACTTCCCGTCGATCAGTTACGGATAAAAAGTTATTTATGAATGGGAATGGAATTGAACGAGTAAATAAATATAAATAGGAAGCTGGATTACAAGAGATGTAGAGATACGAGCTCGAATTGGAAATGGACCGGGACACGTTCGTAAAATTCGAACACGTTCTTTGTAGCCGAAAATTAAGCTTAGATGTCAAAAAGAAGATTCTAGATTGTTACGTGTGGTCAGTACTTTTGTATGGGTGTGAAACTTGGACGCTAAAAGAAAATAGAAGAAGCGCATCTTATCGTTCGAAATGTGTTGTTACAGAAGAATATGGAAAATTCCGCGGACAAGTAAAACTAAGAACGACGAGTTCGAAATGTGTTGTTACAGAAGAATATGGAAAATTCCGCGGACAAGTAAAACTAAGAACGACGAGTTCGAAATGTGTTGTTACAGAAGAATATGGAAAATTCCGCGGACAAGTAAAACTAAGAACGACGAAGTGTTAAAACTGATGAGAACTGAACCTGGTACTAATGACTATAATTAAAAGACGAAGAGCTGCGTCATTAGGACATCCTAATGCGAGGTTCGAAATATCACTTTTCACAAACAATATTAATGGGAATGGTCAGTGGTAGAAGAAAACCGGGAAGAAGAAGGATCTTTCGGCTTGATAACATGAAAATATGGACTGGAATTCAGAATGCAGCGGGACTAATCAGGGCGTCAAGGGATCAGAACTCCTTCCAACAGATAGTGAAATCCATGCATGGGGACTAAGCAATACCGGAATCGGGTGGCACGTGAAGAAGAAGCAGACTTCCATACAAACACACACACAATATTAGATCAATCACTCTCCAGAATTATCCATTAACCCCCGGCCTGATTAAATATATCTGGAACCTTGGCAATTACGTACAACGCTAATTTAGTAATTAAAAAAAAATTGCCTATTACGGAAAATCGCGATTATAATTACGTTTGAATTTCAGATATTTTACAAGCGATATGCAGTTCCGTCAGTTTCTCATCGGGCTTGGTCATCGCCTTATTCGTACAGTATATTTCCGAAATTTACGTGAGTTTTACATCTTTCGCGTTTATTAATAATTTCGCTCATTGTCGACTAGGTCGATATTATTTGATAATATATTCGGAATATCCAAGACGAAATAACTTAAAAAATTAAATAATATCTCGTTAAAATATAATTTGTTTAATTTGTGAAATCAATTATATATATATATATATATATATATATATATATATATATATATATATATATATATATATATATATATATATATATATATTATATCCCAAAATCTGATTCCAATGTTCATGTGCGCCAACCGCCAGATAAATCACACAATTCATCAAATTCTCTTTGAACGTAATCTTATCATTTAAAGCGTTGATAAACGAAACAATGAACAGTGGAATTACTTTTTTATTATCGTTAAAGAAAAATAAATAATATCATTGCGTGTATGCATGGTGTAGTAGAGAAAAAAGAATTCGCTATAAAAATAAGTCGAGTATCACGTACCGCATTATAAGGTGTATGCGCTCTCTATTGAACGATTTATGCCGTGGCTCATTTCCATGCTACGAGGAGAATCTGTTAGGTAAATACTTCGACTGTGTGTTATTAAAGTGGTGGCATATACGATCAGTTACTTATTGAACTGATGAGCAGATGTGCGTGAAGGTACTTTTCGTCCAACAAATAAGGAAACTACCTTCGGTCGGTATCAATAATTGGTATTCTGACTGAGAGCTGGATAAATTTCTTCGGTCAGCGAAATTTACATTCTACAACACAGGCCCGCGAACTCATCACCGGAGATGATATCGTCCAATACCTCACAGTTGCAATGATGCATCTTTGTTGGGGAGCAAAGAGTTTCATCGAATGATAATTGTTATTGATTACCAGCTTGGATTGGAACCCGAGACAACGGTAGGTAACTAGTTTAAACAGTTGACGAATCCGCAACTCGTCAATTACTTCACAGTTTACTCGACGGATTTAGGCCTTTGGAAAAAACGGATCGGCGGTATAGACATAAAGGAGCAAACAATCTCAAGTTGTGGTACGCAGGCCCAGGGAAGGTGGAGAGCCTTTCAAATTGTTTATAATTCACTATGCGAGAGTATATTGTTATATTTGGTACAATCATATTTTTAGAGTTAGTCCTCGACGTTCAGAGATGATTTATTTACGAAGAACGCGGGAAGATCTTTTTAAAGCATGATCGTTAAATGTTAAATCGAGAACTAACGCGATCACTTCATTCGATTTCAGCATGTTTAATCGGCAGACGTACCTTGGTAGGGGAGCATTTTCTGTTATCCGCGTATATAAAATACCGTTTCGAATTTATTCCGAAATTTCTGGTGTTTTTTAAACTACTGAATCGAATTATTTCTTTTTGCTACGAACGAATTTCAAAATTAGTCAAATTAGGACGAGGAGTAATTCTGCATTCAACGTCTCCATCCGTATCTCTATTAGATCTGTATATCGAGAACATTTGAAAATATCTCGTCGAAATTATTACCTGTAGCTATCAGTAAAAGCGAATCGGTCATTACAAGGAAAAAAAAAGAATTAAAAGAAAATGTCGACTGAATATAAAAACGAAATAAATATTTCTATTTTTTTTCATCATTTTAAAGGATACTTACACGCAATGGCAAATAATTTTCGCCGCATCGGCCATCATGCAAATTGTACCGGCCATCGTATTTCTTCTATTCGGCACGTCGGAAGTTCAACCGTGGAATAATCCTGCCCCTTGCGTGGATATCGCCGACAAACCTGTTCGTAAAATTTATAAGCCGGTACCTACTAACATTGACTAGAACTCGATAGTTAAGTCTTGATTTAACCGGATTCGTCATAATTTTCTAGCGATTCGACCGTAAATATTATTATTATTTTTTAAAATTAATTAATTATTTTTGACTCGGTAGATCGTGTTTTTTTTTATTGTATAATCGTGTTTTTTATTGTAAAATCTCTTTTTTATTGTTGTTGTGAAATCGTGTTTTTTAATTGTAAAACCGCGTTTTTCTCAAAAAATATATTTGTTTACGAGTCGTATACTATAACGTGACCCAGAGAAGTCGGACGGTTTTGTTTATTGAATAGCGTAATTGGCAACACTGCTACAACCCAAACCGCGTGCTCAGATTTAGTGTACACGCGAGAGGTTAGTTTTTATCTAGTTTCAGTTTATCACGGCATCCCTTATAACGGGAAAATTTTGCGTAGAACGATATTTTCGACGTGAATCGATTACAATAGTGCAAAGAAAATTTCGAACAAAATTCAAAGTTACGCTTATATTTTTGTGCGGAGATACGTTAAGAGCGGCGTTTGCGAAATACGCCCACGAGATTTGGAAGACCTGAAAACTCGGATTTCTGACGAAATTTCAAAAATTCAGCGATCTATGCTCGAAAAATCAATCGAAAATATGTAAAAAGAATTAATGAATGTACTGTCACAAATAAAGGTCATTCAAAAGTTATTGCGTTCCACAAATAAGTGTAAGCTAATCCCTCGTTTTCCTATTTTTAAATAAAATTTCATTAATCGAGTAGTTTTTGAGTTAATCAAAAAACAACAAATCCGTCTACGCTAATCAAGAAATTAAACGACAAAACATCAAAGTTTAATAGCGAACAACGTTATTTACACTCGACTAATACGTGCGAAATAAGAGCGTTGTTAGGTTTACTGTCACATCTTACAACTTGTAATATGTTTTCAACTACATACGGGCCGCCTCTTTTTAGATGTAGCATGTCAAAAAACAGATTCCGCTCATATTGGTTGATGGAAGATGTGAAAACTTGCCAGCATTCTTTTTTTGATGCTCTTATTAGATATTCTAGCAGCGTAGGAAAAGTGACCAATCAAGTATTTCTGCATTATAAATTTCAATTTGGCTGATGTAGCCAATAAGCAAGTACGATAAAATGGGAGATGTCATTCAACAATATGACGCTCCAAAATACCTCTCCAATAATTCAAACCGGCTAGGAAGAAGTAGGGGTGTGCAATATCTGCAAGATTCATTGACATGATCTAATAAATCTACCGGCAGGTGGTTAGGGTGACCCTCTAACCTTTGCAAGACTTAGGTCTTTATGCAAATTTTTATATACCAGAGTGCACCGGCTATTATCGTTAGTATTTTTGATTGGGATCGCTGCACTATTTTTATTATATTCGATATTGATGCCGTCCCCCCAGGGTGATATGCCCTATAAAGTAATAATGTAGATTTTAGAGGTAATCCGAACGTTTTGCACAGGCGCTAATACATGTAGTTTATGTTTTATTTCATTAACTTTGATCCTGATGTGTTCCTTCCAGCTCAAGTGGCGATCAAGCCATATACCCAGGTATCGGACTTTATTTTCTTGTGGAATCGGACCATTAAGATCAACAGGTGGACATGTAAATGTAACATGTACTGACTTGGATGAGTTAATTTTAACTCTCCATTGCCGTGCCCAGATGTCCAAGTCGTTCAAACCGCGCTGTAATTTTTCTGACACCGCTACCACATCATTATCTTCCGCGAATAATGCTGTATCATCGGGAAATGCCGCCATCTCAACATTTGTGTTAACGGAAAGGTCGAACATATATACGAAAGGATTGGCCCCCAAAATTAAACCCTGTGGAACATCAGCCTTCATATGTATATAAAATAAATTCTCGTTTAAATATATAAGGCACATTACATACACGCATATATATAAAACATATATGTATATGCAAGAATTGCTCTTTTTAATATGAAAGATATGTTACATACACACGCATACACACACACATAATATATATATATAATCTAATCTCACTCGATATCGAGTATGAGTTTTTCCATCCAATCTCATCTATGCTTGTGCCGCATATGAGAGACCAATTCTATTCGATGTGTAGTAGTAAATCTACATAGCTGGCAGACTACATCTTGGTCTGTTTCGAGACTTTATAATGTTTTCTAATTTTTTACAGTATCGATACACACTGCGATTTTGGGCGTTGTTTTCTCAAGTGTTCTTTTTCGGCTGGACACCGACTTTTTTTAAATCATCCACAATGACGTCTGCATTTTGCTGCCAACATCTGACTTATTGCGCAATAATTTATTCTAGTTAGCACTTCTTCATTTGATACATGATCTACCCATCTTAATCGAAGAATTCCCCGCAGAAACTGTTGATGACAATCGGCCATGTTTCACCTCTATAAAGAAGAATTGCTCTGTATACGGCTATTTTAGTTCCAACAACGCTCTGTTATTAAATACACGCTGTCGTAGTTTGCCATAGGCGCTATTAGCTTTTTTCAACCGTGATGAAATTTCGACTTCAAGTGTCGCGTTTCTGTTTACCACGCTACCTAGGTAGTTGAAGGCTTCCATCATGCGTATTTTATTTCCAATTATTTCTATGTCTGCCATATCATCGTTAATTGGTATAAAATCTCTATATGTTTTTTCCAAGCACTTTCTTGAAATTCAACTGCACTATTGGTCACCAGTACGCAGTCGTCAGCGTATTGTAGAGTTGTTAATGTAAAAATTTCCGTTTTTTTCTGTGAGTTAAATTTGGCGTGGTTATATAGCCCGCCATCGGATCGAAACTTAATTTTGACACCTGTTTAGGATGCTCGTGTGTAAAAGCTTGATGCACACTACTCATATAGAAATTAAATAATATAGGTGCCATTGGAGTCTTCTGATCTCTCTTTGTGCTCGAGACTGCTTTTTTAAAGGCATCATGGTTAATTTTGTTCGGTTTATCAGACTGCCATTTGATAAATTCCCGTTTCTTATTGTCCAATAATATTTTGATTTTTCCTGCTTTATCGGCAAACCAGTCTTAATGTCTCATCTTCTTATATCCTAGAACGGCCTTACAGATATTATTCAATTTTCCTTTAATTACATTCCAGTACTCGGTAGCTGACGTATCCTCATGGTGGCGTATTTCTCGGGTTGCCTTCTTGAGCTCTGTATCAACATGTTGCAATATCTGCTTATTTTGTAAACCACTTAAGTTCTATCTTTTTGTTTTGTGGGCATCTGGTTATTACGAAAGCAATATGAAGTGATCTGTATCGCCGTCTGCGCCTCTCATAGCGCGCGTTGTTAGACATTCATTTCTTCGTTCTTTCTTTGTTTTAACATAGTCCATTATATGCGATACTTTCGACCTAGGATGCACCCATGTGCCCTTATGGATATCCTTTAGTTTATAATTCGTAATGAATAAACCATTCCTAGCGCAGAACTGCAACAGACGTTCACCGTTTTCGTTTTCCTTACCAAATCCGTTTTGCCCTATTACGTTTTTCCAAAGGCTTGTGTTATGACCTACTCTGGCATTAAAATCACCCAAGATAATAGTATTATCTTTGGGCCTGCTTTTGCTCAATACATTTTGAAGTTCTCCATAGAAGTGTTCTTTTTCACAATCTGGGCTATTGGCGCATATACACTAATGACTATTATCTCATAGCTTTGTGGAAGACAAATTTTCATATACATAATGCGGTCATTAATACCAACGGGTTCTTCTATAATGTAGGCTGTTATCTGAGTATTAAAAGCAATTCTTACACCCCATTCATGTTTTTGCCTTGTCCAACTCCCTTCCAATACAGAGTTTATCATGCCTCATCTTCAAGTGAATTTTTATATTTGTCAATAGTACTTCGAAAAAATTGATAAATACGGGAGCCAGTATAATATCATTACTCCATGTCGAGTTTTAACGTTTGATTTTATAGATGTGATACATCGAGTTTAAATATACCATATTATTATTCTTCTTTTAATTCATTCCGAAGACCGGTCTTTTTCCATGATGATATTTTTCCTATGTTCCCGATTTTCCGCAGCTCTTTTTAACTCCTTATAGCTACCGAACCCTTTCTCAAGTCCATTGACATTGATTTTTGCATTATTATATAATGTTCCTTCCTAAATGCCAACTTCGCAAATCCAATACGTGAACTGATTTTCTGATCACAATATAAGTCATCCGACATTATTTGCCCTAAATATTTAAATTGTCTCTTTTGTTCGATTTATTTTTTTAACGATCTCTACATGTAAGCGACCCGGTTTCTTACTGATCGTCATTGTCTTTGTTTTGTTTATTTCCATCTCGAATTATTTTCCTGCCCTATTGAGCTGCTGCATCATTTTATTTAGCATCCTTGCCGACCCAGCCATTATGACAAGGTCGTCTGAAAATTTAATTACATTCAATCTGACACATCCAATGTTTATTCCGAACTTTTCATTGCTTAGCGCTTTGTTTACAATCACTTCCAGATGTACATTAAACAAATACGGCAATAATAAGCACCCTTGTCTTACCCCCTTACTAATAGTTTCTGGTTTAGAGAGGTCCTTCTTGACTTTAACTCTAGCCGAACTCCAATTTTTTCGAGTAATGGAAATAATTTTCCCCATCGCAATCTGTCGAACTCTTTATGGTAGTCAACAAAGCAAAATGTATATGCTTCGACTAGAATCCATCATTCTTTCCGCTGCGTTACGTAGTATTGCTATCGCATATCTTATATCTTTGTTTTCTGAATCGAAATTGAATTTCATCTAGATATTTCTCTACATGCGCCTATAATCTTTTCTTCATAATCTCGAGTAGTATTTTTGAAGCGTGTGGTTTAAGACTTATTGGTCTAAAATTGTTTGCTCCCGGTTTTTTCGGAATTGGAACTATTAAAGAGGTTCTATGTTCCTCCGGCCATTTACCTGATTCGTATATTTTGGAAGCTAATTCAAATAGTTGATCTTTCATGTTCCCGCTATTTTTTAGCAGTTCAGCCGATATATTATCGATACCTGGAGCTTTATTGTTTTTTAAATATTTCAAAGCTACATCAAATTCCTCTTTCATTATATTATCTACTGCATGGTTATTTGCCACTTTAGGCGTCCATATGGTTGCAGAACGTTCATGTAATTCTTCAATGTATGCCTTCCACTAGTTCTTATCATCCTCATGATCTCTAATCTCGTTACTCATATTATCTTTTACTAACCTGGGCCCTATATAAAAAAAACATACGCTCACTTGAAGCATTCCACCATTGTTTATTGCGCAGGATACTACGTGTCCGACTGAAAGATCGCGTGTCAAACCGTGACATTTTACAGTGGGCAAATTGCCAATCTATTCAATTGTTAGTTTACAAGAACTGTCTACGATAGCCCGGACACGTTATAAGAATGGTTGAAAATGTTCATACTCCCTGAGAAATTACTACTTGCATGTTTCTAACATTAGATGAGCTAGATTTACATTTAATGTGACACTTGTCACTTTGGAAAATCGCGTTGAAAAATTGAAACTTTCACAAACAAAACACGTGTCATTTTTTTATTAATATTAATTGGAATAAATATCAGATTTTAAGCATTAATCGTTTTTTTTCATGATATATTTATGATACTTAACGCATTTCGAGTTTAAAAGTTTCTTTTTTATAACGCACGTACATTGAATGAAAACAATTTAGTCTTTAGTCGGATAAATTATAAGCAAGCAATGGACTAAAAACGATTAACGAGCTTATTATAAAGACGCATGCTTTTACACTTGATCCACCGCTAGCAGGTTCTGACGTAGATTCAGATCCGGGATCTACTGCTGCAGCAGCTTCGTTTACAACATATTCCTCCTCCACGTTTGCTACAATATTGTTCTCATTTCTTTTCACTCGTTTCGATTCGACCGGACTGTGAAATAATCATAAAAATACGTTATTTACGATACTTTTAAATATGTTTACATTAAATAACGCTCATTAAAGAACAGTAGCGATGAGAAAAATTTATCACTAACCGTCTAAAATGTAATAAATCAGAAATCCCGTAAGTAACCCTACGACGCGTAATGTTAGTAATAAGTAACAAATTCTACAACACATTTATAAAAACTTTGAAAATGGTAACGTGCAACTCCACGCATTGCAGGATAGATCTAAATTTGCTGGAAAATTTTTATTAACTGCAATCCTGCTTTTAACTCTAGGTTTAAAAATAAATAAATAAAAAAGCCGTTATTTCGTCAAATATCGGCTAAAAGCCTCCCACTCATAAATACACTAACGATGTTATATAATGTATAAGCATGCATACCAGACACCCATAAATAATAATAATAGTTAGACAACGTTATGAACATCGTATAATTGGCACGTTTTCTTCCATTTCATTCTATCCGAACTTAATCGCAACCGAGTAGAACGCATTGCGACGAATCATGTGACCTGTCCGGTTCTATTTTAGGCTGACTGCCTTCTTAGGAACGTCCTTCATTTTGGTTTTATGCCTTATGGCTTCCGAACGAATTCGGTCAATTTTTCTAATTACAACTATAGATCTCTCCATTGCTCTATGTTCATGTTTAATTTTGTCAATATGTCTGGTACGACGCCTCTTTCCAGAATACTAACTTTTGTTTCTACGTTAATTTTTCAGCTTCAATTTTTTTATGAATTCTTTTAAACTCCAAAATTTGTTCCATGCTGCGGTAATTCTCCTTGTTATTTCTTGGTCCACCCAATCGTCAAATGATAAGCACTGGGACAAATAAATTGATTCCTGCACATATTCCAATCTTCTCCATTAAGTCGCATTTCTTCCGATGTATTATTAGTAAGAAGCTTTGTTCTGTGATGGTTTATAACTAAACATACGTCTACAATTATGGTGTAATTCTTCCAGCATTATAATCCTCTACATTTCACTATTAAGTATAGATTTCCTCATTACGATTAGCATATATATATTATATATATATATACTTAGCAAAGTTTTTTTTGGTTTGTGAACTATTTAATGATTATATATATATATATAAATATCAATCTGTCTGATGTAGCCAATAAGCAACTGGTATGTGAGTTATGACAGGATGGGAGATGTCATTCAACAATGACACTCGGAATTACCTCACCAATCATTTAAACCGGTGGGGAAGATCTAGAAGTGAGCGATAGTTCAATCTGCGAGGCCCATTGGCATGATTTAATAAATCTACCGCCAGATGGGTGACCCTCTAACCTGTACGAGTAATCTCTACTGCAATCCCGAATTGCTTCGTGTAAATTTAAATTTTCATTTCGTATATACTAGGGTGCACCATCGCCTATTAACTTTAGTATTTTTGATTGAGATCGCTGCACCATTCTGATATTCGATATTGATGCTGTCCCCCAGAGTGATATGCCATATGTCCACACCGGCTTAATAACTGTCCTGTAAAGCAATAATTTCGATTTTAGAGGTTGTTCCCAGGAGTCAGTACGTGTTCCGCAGTTTAAGTTTTATATCTTTAACTTTAATCCTTAAGTGTTCGTTCCAGGTCAAGCGGCGATCAAGCCACATACCCAGGTATCGGACTTTATTTTCCTGTGGGATCGTACCATTAAGATCAAGAAGTGGGCATGTGTTCTGCCTAGTTGTAAATGTATGTACTGACTTGGATGGTAATGATTTTAACCCTCCATTGTCGTTCTCAGATGTCCAAGTCGTTTAAACCGCGTTATAATTTTTCTGACGCCGCTACCGGATCATTATCTCCCGCGAATAATGCTGTATCATCGGCCAATGCCGCCATCTCCACATGTGTATTTACGGGAAGGACGAACATATATATGAGAAAAAGGATTGGCCCCAAGACTGAACACTGCGGAACTTCAACCTTGATAGGATAAAATTTTGATACATCACTACCGAATTTAACTTGAAAAAATCTATGTGAAGGTATGAGGACAGTAGTGTGTAGTAGGGATGTTGCGTTTTATTTTTGAAAGTAACCCTTCATGCCAAACATGATCGAAGGCCTGACTGACATCCAGAAAATAATGTCGCAAATATGTAATAGCATAGTTTTAGCACACACGCGAAGTATTTGATACGATTGCATAATTTTAGTTTTTAATTATTGTAGGACAGTGTTTAAAGTAATTTTTTTTAAAAAGTAAAAACTTCATACAGTGTAGGGTTAGATATGTTATCGAATGTAAATTATTTTTCAGATGTTTATGAAAAATAAAATTGCATTTCCAAAAACTGTTTTTCAAATTTGCTCTTCCCGACGATTTTAAATTTATTTTGATACTTTTCAACCTAGAAATAAAACCGAAGATATGTAAGAAATAGAAAATATTTCTTATTCGAAAATAGAACGTATATATAAAAAAATTTCTGTTTGATTTTAGAATTTTTATGTATACGTTCACGTAGTGTTAAAAAATTTCATTTTTGTATAAAAAAATTATGCATCTCGAAGCGCAGGCAACAAGTGAAATTTAAAAACGTTTTCCCATAAAGGTTCTCTTTCTCAAATATACGTTGCACGCACATCCTTTACGCAGCGAAGATTTGAACGAAATAACGGATAGCCATTCGGGCATGCGCAAGATCAAGCATACGGATATATATATATATATAAAACTGGATACAAATGGCGGAAAATAGTGAGTAGCCCAAGTACACTATAAGAATAGATCTGCCTGCCTATGTGCCTATTTTAATAAGCCTTTGGCTCGCTCATTTTACGGGTTAACTCCCCATATAAAACAGGTCAATAGAAGTTTCATTTCAAACAACTTCGAAAGCGTATTTTACATGTATGAATACAATCTCCATAATTTTGTTGATTGAATACTATCGCCATTATATACATATACACATATATGTGTGTGTTTGTTCTTTATTATAATCGTTACATCCCGGAATCGGTCGATTGCGCTGCCCAATTTTTCTATTTATACTAAGCGGTGGGGAAGCTATATAATCATATTCGAACGTCCATTGTGACCTCGAATTTTTATGGTTTTGTGGGGTGCTTGAGTAATTAATCCCCAGTAATATTTTGTTGTAATGAGGAGTGTTGGAAAATGAATTCCCCAAATTTCTTTCAAATATGATTGATGTAACATATTTTTAGTACAAAACCGAACCTATTGAAATTTGTCGTAATATTAGATGCCTATTTCAATTTGTTTCGTCATATATAATTACATTTTATGAGGATATTGGTTTTTTAATCAAATTTCTGCCCGCTGTTCGTTTTTATTTTTTTTTTATTTTATTTTTTTAAATACCAAATTGAATTTTCTTACTATATTTTCAGCCCGTTTTATTTTGAATGTCACAGTTTTCACCTGCACATCGACAGAAGAAGCTGTGTCATTTCCATGTTTGATAATTACTGTGAAATACTCCGTGTCAGCATCAATAGAATCGTTTTCCGAAGAATAATTATTATCTGTGATCATCGTTGTTTTGTTACTTTTCGAAATATCTCGAATTATTCTTCCACCAATAGTTGTATCGGCGTTTTGCATCGTGAAGGCAGCTGCAAAAATTATATTCGAAAACGTGACAATTTAAAACTAAATATTTTAGCTGTTTTTTTTTTGTTTACATTTTTTTGCTATAAGTAACCAAAATGCGGATCTGAATATTTAATATATTATTCTCATCGCTCTTCTTTTTTTTTTTTTTTTTTTTTTTTTTTTTTTTCTATTCTACAACTAGCTCATTTTTAGAAGCTATCTAGTAGATCTCTGTTTGAGTGTGAATCTCTACAATGTAGAGAAAGAGGATAAGAGGAAACATGAAAGAAATACGGCCATCCAGTGATGGACAATTTTTTGCTGCTTATAAAATTAAATCACGCGGTTAAATCGAAGACTTTTCTTCTCTGTAGCCGTCTGAGTTCTTCGGAGTTATCCATCAATGCGATTGCCAACGGATTATTGTATTAGTATGCCTTGAGAATGTTTACAGCATTGGTTTTTGACAAACTTGTTTTTTAAAGTCAATTGTGTGTATTGAACTAATCTCGATTTCCCAACTTATTTATAACTCATCATCTGAAAATATGCACAAGACGTAATATACATGAAACGGAATATTTGTTCAAATTACGTCAGTTACCACGCCCCTTAATTTTTTCAGTTAAATATTTTATTAAAACGATGTTGTGACTCCAACGAGCGTTTAATTAGATATCTAAGCAGTCTATTCGACCGCAATAACTATGATGCCACCGGCTGGTTGCGAATAGAACGTGGCGTAAAACCGGTTTGAAACTTTTATTTATTACAGGCGCGAACTAATTTTCACCGTATATATAGCTCTAAAAATACGGAGATGGGAATTATGAAGCGTATTTGCGAATTAATTGAACCTGAAGTTCCTAATCGTGAAAAGGTGGAGTTCTAATACGGATGTAAAGAAGCATCATTATTACATGATACGAATTAGACAGTGGCGGCTAGTACATAAAGATTGCATGGTTGCACACAACCACCGGAAATATCGGGAACAGCATAGAAATTGATGATGTAATAAAAAAATAATTAATTATTTTATACAAATTAAACAAAATTAGTACATTTTAATTTTATATTTTTCCTAGAATATATTATAAAAAGTAAAAAATCTTTAAAAAATTCTTTGAAATCTCTATTTACAACGGTTAATGGTTGCACACTCGATGCAACCTGAAGAAGGTATCGGACATACAGCGTTGTATGGAGCTATGTGCGTAGAGTTTATATAGGACTATATTGGCGACTATTGATTGCAATCGTTTAGCAACCAAAATTATTCAAGTACACACACTTGACTCGCAGAATAGATTTTTCTCATTGTGGTGTTTGTAATACATGGGTGCGGTTGCATGCGCATTCGGCCAACTAACGAACGAGTCTAAGATTTCATCTCTTTCCAAGATTAGTTTTTGTTCTTCGAATTTATATTGGTGTTCCTTTCTTTTACTGTGTACATTTCCGCGTGTGATCTCATTGCCTCTCTTCAGATTCACACAATGCCATGTGTTTGTCTTGTTTCGATAGTATATATAATTAAATGTACAAATGATGTATGTATTTAGATATTATTTCGTTTGGTTTAATCCTGTTTTTTTTTTTTAATTTATTAGTAAGTATATATTATTGTGAAATAATCTTTTTAGTTTCTCATCATGTTTGTGGCATAGTGATTAAATAAAATACATGTAGTTTTTTTTTTAATGTTTTTAGGTAACTGCATTATTGTTCACTAGTTTATTGTCATTTGGATTTTGTTTAATGCAATGTACATGCTATAATTTATGATTATTATTGATAGAAGTGGTACGTTTTGTAAGAAATTAATTACATTATTTTTACAATAGGGGATGTAACAGCCACGAGTCTTCATATATGTGGGACATTTAAACGATAAATAACTCTAAAAAAACGTGTCGAAGATGTTTAATAATTTGTAAAATGGAAAAAATTTTACAAATTGTCATTTCCGTAATGTTTGACAATTATAAACATTATTTACTAATGAAAGCCGTCCAATATATATATATATATATATATATATATATATATATATATATATATATATATATATATATATATATATATATATATATATATATAGATATCTAAAGTGTTAATCAATAAAATATGTTAAACGCACTTACCACAGTGGCGCAATCAAGGAGGGGCTAAGGGACTAATTCACCCCTCAAAATCACAATTAACAGTGATGAAGTGTTAAAAATTCTAACACGCAATCCACGGAGACTGAATTTTGTCATATAGTGATTTCAAAAGTATGCACATCAGGTCTTTAATTTTATGTATTAAGCCAAATTGTTACACATAAGGTAAAATTAAAAGGTTGAATTTTGTACTTGGTTTCTTTACGACCCTTAAAAATAGCTAGGTTCTAAATCAACTGGAAATTCTAGCCCCCTCCATGAAAAAATTTCTGGTTGCGCTATTGACTTACCACATATAACAATCAGATACGAACAAAATAAAATCCACGTTGAATGCATTCTTTTGGAAAAAATTTATCACTTTTTAAAAATAAAATAAAACCGAATTTTTAAATTGATGTTCACCGTATGAAAACAAATTTAACAAATACGAAGTTTTTCTTTAAGTGGTAGTTTTTGAGCATGATTTTTAACTGCCAGTTGTTCGTCGTTATTTTAATTGACTAGTTTTTTTTTTTGTTTAAACATTATTAAATAAAAATTAGAGAAAGTAAATGAAATAATGACAAAATTATTTTCCAGCTTTAATATTCCCATTATCGCTAAAAAAAAGAATAAATTAGTAAAATTAATTATTTATTATTATTCGTTTTAATTTTATTTTGTACGATAATTATCAATTATTTAACTTTTCGAATAATACAACTGGCCACACTTTTAATCGTAGAAATTTACTTGTAATAACCGATTATTTTATTATAATAAATAAAAATAAATTTATGAATCGGTTTATTTTATAAATAATAATAATCACACATAAGGAATGTTCTAATTATGGTGAACGATCTGGTTTGCTACATACCAAGGCGACATGCAAATATCCGACGACCAAACTCGTTTATGTTGACATTTGAAATATTCGAATAATTATCAACTTTATCAAGATTTGTTGTAGTATTGTGAGACTCGAATATGAGTACTGGAAAATGAAAAATAAGAGTTGACAAAGGATTTTTAGATTACAACTGAAAATATCGATAAGCTTTAAAAATTAACTAATTTCTATAATCGTTAAAATAATGTCATTATGGACAAACCAGGATACCGCTAAAATACCTCTAAAACGCTTGGCCTGGAATCTTTGTATGTTATTCAAACTTGATTTGCTTGTTGACGTTCATCAATGAATATCGTATGTCCGCACACAAGGTTTTTTTTCTTTTTTTTTTTTTGAAGCGGAAGGTGGAAAATCTTCGTGGAGCGCGTACAAGCATGCATTGCACGGTAGCCAAAATCAGTGTGTGGGATTTTTACCCGTTAAAACCCCCCTTCATCTATAAAACACAGAGAAAAAGGGAGTTTAAATAATATGATGAAGGTCTCAGCGCGAATGAACAGGTCTTCAGACCTCCACACTTAAAATTAACTTATTGCGATGCAAGAATAGTCCCTTCTTCAATCAAACTAAGAGTAACGAGTTCATGCATTAACTATATATATATATATATATATATATATATATATATATATATATATATATATATATATATATATATATATATATATATATATATATATATATATATATATATATATATATATATATATATATATATATATATATATATATATATATATATATATATATATATATATATATATATATATATATATATATATATATATATATATATATATATATATATATATATATTTATATATATATATATATATATTTATATATATATATATATATATTTATATATATATATATATATATATATATATATATATATATATATATATATATATATATATATATATATATATATATATATATATATATATATATATATATATATATATATATGTATATATTATATATATATATATATATATATTATATATATATATATATATATTATATATATATATATATATAATATATATATATATATATTTAAATAACAACAAAGATAAAATAAAATCTCATAGCAAAAAGGGTTTACAATGTAACTTAAAGTTTAAAAAGTATTACTCATACCTGAAAAAAACGCTGATCATATTGATATTATCTCAAATCCATAGAACAAAAAATGCACAATAAAATAAAATTTTATAACAAGAATACTTTACAATGTAACTTAAAACTTAACAAGGTAACTCATATCACACAAGGGATTAAAATTTAACTGTATACTAACACTTTATTTTCAAGTACTTTTTATTCATTAATCGACATACGGTATCTGATGTCCAGTTACTTTCGTTACGCGAAAACATCATACTTGAAGGTAAGCCGTTGGTCAAGGTGTAATCCAAGATAGTTCACGACACGTGACTTGAGAATTATCCGCCAACTCAGTTGAATTGGCAAATTTTGCCTTTTTTTAAAGTTAACAAAATGTGTTTGGACTTTAACTTATTAAGGCGATTTCTTTAAGCCAATAGCGTTCCAAAATTCTACAAGGCCTTATTAATTGCTTTATTGCCGAAGAAATTACATATTCCTTAAATACATGGTTTTTGTTTCTAATAGAATCGTTTTCAATTAATATACGCGGTTTCCCTATACAGTAACTTTGTTAATGCTCTACAAAATTTATCATAAATGTAGCATATTTTGTCTTCATCTGTCTCAACCATTGGCGGACATACATTGAGGTTTATTGATTTTGATTTTGTTCACTTTTAGCTTCGTGATTTGTCCAGTATATAGTACAATTCGTTCATTTAAAAATATGTGGACCATCTGAAACATAAGTTCTACTAGCTGGAAAAATTTGAGGAAAGAAGTTATTTTTACAGCTAACTTTCAGACTGAAGAAAACATCGAAAAAGTTTTTGGACAGACAGACGATTAGGAGGTGAAATGTTTTCAAATATGAAGATTAAAGATGTTGTACAACTGATACAAGAGTAGTCTGATAAGTTAGCTAACAGGGAGTTGGAATACATAATCAGTTCTTCTGTAGCGGACGATGAAGACAAAACAAAAAAATCAAATAATCGAAACAATTGTGGACTCGCGAAAACTTCAATGAAATATTTCGTACCGTTTACATGCTGAATGACAAAACAATGCGATCCGAATTTAGAACGCAGCACGTTCCATAAATGATACAACGGCACCCTTGAAAGTCATAAAAAATGACATGAAACGAAGTATATATATATATATATATATATATATATATATATATATATATATATATATATATATATATAAATAAAGTTTTTATGCCCGTTTAAGCTTAACCGGAATTGTACTGGATCATAAGAATTTTGTGTATTCAAATTTCATACACATGTACACATAATGTATTCAATTTAACAGCCTTCGGGCTTCATCATTGATGCTCTTGGTCCACAAACCTTCTTTAATAGTTGTTGGTATCCATTGGAACATTATGGTCTTGCTACTCTCCACAATCACAAAACTCATTGACTGCGAGTCTCCAATTAACTAACGTTATGTCTACTCTTTACACATAATCTATTTAGGGTGTTCCCATTTTATGAAAAATAATTCTTCTTGAAGAAACGCACAGAATAGAATTAGAACGGTATACACAATTTTTTTCTAATATTCGATATATACGTGACATTGTTTTGATCTGGGATAACATACAGAAATTTCAAAGCAAGCTGGACTTTGTGTTTGCAGGATTCTCGAAAAGATATAGCAACGGCAATATAATCTAATAATTAATCAAATCGTCTTAGAAAAATAATTTTTTAATAACATTTTCTAAATTACCTTGTACACCATCCTAAACTGCTATCCATACATTCGCAGAAAAGTATTTTAACCATTTCAGTTACGCATTGCATTATAATTTTTTTTTATGCGTTATATAAATATCTCTAGAATAGAAATATTTAATGCTAACTAAATATCCTTTAGTCGTCAGGATAGCCTAGTGGTACCGAGTTCGAATACTATCGGCGACGCAAAAATTAACATCAGAAAATAAATATATAAATAATCGTAATATTATTATCGCGTGGAAGGCAATGGCAAACCACCACGTGCAACACCATATGCGCGCTAGTAATGAGTAAACTATTAAAGAAACAAAAAAAAAAAACGTCGAGGCTGCACTGTGGCGCGACACAAAGCGATTACAGTCAGTTCGTTCGGGTGTGTGTGTCTATCTATGATAACGCCATATTATGATTGCCTTGTACAAAATATGTATAGGTAGTCGTCTACCTCCGATAAGTAGACGGCACTTAATGATGATGAAATATCCTTTATTATGAAAATATATATTAAAAGTTTACGTGCCGTATAGGGGCCATGTGATTGAAAGAGTTAATACTCCGGGCTAAAATTATATCCAGTTTTCATTAAATTTTAAAATTTACGGATTATTCCTTGCGACGATTCAAGCATACTTCGATGCCAGCTTGTGTACGTTTATATGACGTATATAAAAGGTAATATGTGTAAAATAAGCTTCATCTTGCATAACATATCATGTATTGTTTTATTACATGAAATAAAAAATACGACGAAATATTCACATTTATACTTGTCGTTATTCACAAAATTGAAATCGACCAATATATAAGATAATCGATATCTCGCATAACTTATTACCGTGCGCTGTTAAATTATACAAAATACAAATAGTAATTCGTCATAATATAAACCGAATTACATCACTTATTCATAAAAAATCAAATAATTATCCCGTGGTAATTAGTAATAAAAATCGCATTTAAAAAAAAAAAAAAAAACAGCGTGGATAAATTTACTGAAACATATCAAAATTAATTTACGGCGAATACTTTGGACTGCTTGGGGAATATTGTGGACTGGAAGGAGAATATTGAGGGCTGGAAGGAGAATATTGAGGACTGGAAGGAGAATATTGAGGGCTCGTAGGTGAATATTGTGGACTTGTTGGAGAGTACTGTGGACTTGTTGGAGAATATTGAGGACTCGATGGCGAATACTGTGGACTCGATGGCGAATATTGAGGACTCGATGGTGAGTACTGAGGGCTCGATGGAGAATATCTTGGGGAAGTTGGTGAATAAGTCGGAGATGTAGGCGAATATTTGGGCGATGTGGGTGAATAGTGTGTAGATGCTTTATGCTGCGGAGAGGTTGGTGAATATGTAGGAGAAGTTGGGGAATATGAAGGACTGGTGGGTGAATATTGTGGCGACGAAGGCGAGTATGTTGGACTTGCCACGAAACTTGGAGATGTCGGTGAATATGATGGAGATGTTGGCGAATATTTTGGAGAGGTTGGTGAATAGGATGGGCTCGCTGGAGAATATTGTGGAGAAGTAGGAGAATATGACGGTGATGTTGGAGAATACGATGGTGAAGCGGGAGTATATTGCGGTGACATAGGCGAATATGTTGGACTAGTTGGTGAATAAGTAGGAGGAGTAGGAGAATAAGCAGGACTGGTGGGAGAATAAGATGGAGAAGTAGGGGAGTATGAAGGAGAAGCAGGAGAATAAGATGGAGAAGTAGGTGAATAGGAAGGCGATGCTGGCGAATAAGAAGGAGATGTTGGCGAATAAGAAGGACTTGTCGGAGAGTAAGATGGACTTGTCGGAGAGTAAGATGGAGATGTTGGTGAATATGAAGGGCTCGTAGGAGAGTAGGACGGTGACGTTGGGGAATAGGAAGGAGATGTTGGTGAATAGGATGGAGAAGTTGGACTATATGATGGCGATGTAGGACTATACGAAGGTGATGCTGGCGAATAGCTTGGAGAAGCAGGTGAGTACCGTGGCGATGTTGGTGAATATTGTGGCGATGCAGGAGAATAGCTGTGCCCAGTAGGTGAATAACTCGGTGATGTCGGTGAATAACTGGGGGAAGTGGGAGAATATCCAGGATTTGCAGGTGTTAAACTAGGTGAAGTCGGAGCATATGCACTGCTTGGTGAATAACTAGGAGACATGCCACTCATAGGGCTTGCCATATATGGGCTCAATGGACCAGGAGAACCAGGACTACCTGGCGTTGGACTCCACGCACTATATCCTGGTGACAGTCCACTTGCTTCGCTGGAACCTGATGGTGAAAAACTGGGACCACCAGGTGTCATCCCGATAACTGTGAACAAATATCGATTTTTTAATTTATTTATATAAACTCGAGAAAAAAAATTAAATAAAAATTTCAGATAACAAAATCACAATAACAAGGTTAATTAAAGTTAAACAATACAGCATATTACTACTGCAGGAAAAGATAATAATAAAAAAAAAAAATAAACGTTTCATACATTTTAAGATATATATATATACAAATCACCAGCTTGGTATTTAGTTTGAAAAAAATAAGTAAATAAGTACATTTAAAAAAGTTATAGAATGCGCATAATTTTGGAAGTAATAAAAAAATTACTACGCTTGATTACGCGTTGAGATAAATATAAAAGTCAAAACTACATTTAATTGAAAATCTCTGTGAAATTAAACAGTGTGCATTCAAACACTATTTTCTCACCTGGAGACCAAGCACTAGCATATCCAGGTGTGGAGCCATGCGACCAAGGTGTTCTTTGAGGACTTGATGAAGGTGTTGCGTCACCCAAAAACATCCCACCTCCATCGGCGGAACCCATAGGAATTTCGATACCATCCTTACATTTCTCGGCATCCAATAATAGATCGAAACATCCTACATTCAAAAAATTACACGAGTATATAAAATATCGCTAATATCGATTAAATAAAAAACTAATTACGTAAATTTTAAAAAGCGACATTTATTACGATTACATAAAATTCAAAATTTTACAACTTCTTTACCTGTTCCCATGCGTGGTAATTGCCCCAATATTATGTTTTCTGAAACACCTCTCATAGGATCTACTTCAGCATGTGATGCGGCGTCCATTAATACATCGACGGTTTCTTCAAACGAGCATCTACAAAAACCCGATTAAATATTACGCGCACGCTCGTAAATAATAACTACCGTTAAAGTTTTTATACTTTGTCGCGTATTTTAAATGCGAATATACAATGCATAAAAATATTTTAAGACACATAATGCAATACATTGAGTATTAAAATGCAAACAAAATGTACATATTATTTTTTCCATTTTTTCCATAATACATTATCACCGTATATGTTTTAACTCGCACGCAATCTATTGAAAATATTAAATTTAAATTCGACGAAATAATTACTTTATTTCAAATTATTATTTCTTGAATAGATTTAAAATTTTTAAACCATCCCTGATACTCGATATTACCGACAAAACAATTAACACGTGTTTTAATGATAGATTTACAAATTATTATATTTAAAAATGATAACAACGTAAAAATGTAATCTCTAATTCGACTTTAATTAAACATTTGCGTTAATCTTTACAAAAATCCCGTTTATTAATCCTTATAAGAGTTTAGAGAAAATTTCATTCAACGTAAACAATTATAAATGGGAATGCGTAAAATTTAAAAATCAATTTCGTCAACCGACCTCATTAGCGCTCCGGTATCTTGTCTGTTTATACCGTGTCTTGTAATCGCCATCAAATGACCTTTAGCAGTCATAACGTCGCATAACAAGGCTAGATGTCGATAATTAACGTATAAGCCGTAAAATTGCAACACAGCGTTCATTTCTTTCTCGACCGATTTACGAACAGCTTCTATACCAAGTACCTAAAACATTTTTAAATACATTTCCAAATATAACTGATGTAAGAATAAAAATAAACCAAAACATTAAAAGATGAAATAATGCAGCTCTAGTTCGTTTGGTGATGTTGATTATATTGGACATTTCATATTTACTACTTCCCCAATCTTGAAAATAAATATTTTTTACTTCATTAGTTTAATCATTATATACGTACTTTTGTGTATATACATATATATATATATATATATATATATATATATATATATATATATATATATATATATATATATACATATCATGAAAAATTCATTTTATATTATATGCCGTTCTGTCAAGTTGCGTTGAATGCTTTTTCGATATTAAGTAATCATACACCAAAATACAGTTAATTGTATTAATTAAGAGTCCTGAATCTAAAACTGCGTTTTATTTATGTTTTGTACATCTGAAGAAACGTCTAACCTTTAACGTATATAACTTTTTCTGTCATTTTATACTTATGTTACTCGTTTAATCGATGAGAAACTAGCGAGTAAATTTTCACCCACCTTCAATAAAGAAGGATAATAGAGGCTTTTCGTACTTTTGGATAATATACAGCGATAACAAATACCAGTCTTAGGTAAGCTCATTAAAATGTACGTTAAGTTATTACCTGCGCATGACTTATACGTGAGGTTTTTTTTTAATATATATATATAAACTTAATTCTCTAGTTGAACTAACGTACATAGAAATAAGTAATTTAGATGAAAACTAAGCTCGAAATTGAGACAAACTATTTAATAGTTGCGAGCAGAGAGCTTCATGGGGAATTATTGAATCGGCAATCAACTATTATCATCTGGGCCGCACTCAATTACAGCCCAAACACGTGATGTATATAATAGCGTTATTAACAGTTATACGACATGGTTGCGTAATCGTGCTGCTGATTTATCTAGATCGCAGTGGTCATATAAATCCATCCCGTGACTGTCAAAAAGAAAATGCATTATATCAACAATGTATGTCCACGCGAAGCTCTTAAATGTGGATGGAGGATATTTGGATGTATATATTCAAGTTATCATTTTTTTTTAAAAATATGTATTTCAAAAATTTAACCCCTGGCGAATATATATATATATATACACATTTTAATTTGGTTTGCATATTTAATCGAAAAATACGCTGGTACGTAATTACGAACTATGAGTTATCGCAAAATGATCTAACTGGTGTTGTACAGACAATTGGAAAGTGTTTATCAGTGCTTATTCAAATGTAACCCTAATGAATATTTTTCCACGCGTCTTCGTCAACTGTATATAATAAAGTTTACGACGAAATATTTTCGAGTTTATTTATTTATTTTTTTTTTAATTTTTTTTAATTCATTCTTTTTTTAAATCTTACCGAAAATATTTCACATATATCGTTGGAGAAAGTTCTGACGGGATCTACATCGCGTTCGCTCAATACTTTCATTAAGCTAGTACCATCTGTTTCTAATAACCAGTCTGGAATCGCTTTGAATTCACCCGTTTCGGTTACGATAATTCTTTTTTTAGCGTCCGTTTGCGGTAAGTGCATGTATACTTTGCTGATAGCTTCTATGCCCTACAAAACAATACATAATATTATTCGTATCACGAAATATACGTCAAAATGCGAGCGTATATTTCAGAAGTAAACGTATTTAAAGTCTAAAGAAAAATAATTGATACTCATGAAAACAAATGAAAAACGAGAAAATTTTACTAAATACATACAAGAAAAATATATATATATATATTACCATAAAAAATTTAAAAAAATAAATACCGTTAATTTTAAAATTGTATACAGAAAATTTAGTACGCACTAACTTGTAACGTCATATCGGACAACATGTTAGCTTCTATACAACGTAGAAACATATCGTCGTCCATTCTGTCCATATTTTCTTCTTCGCTAAGTTTAGAATCTTCGGCGACCATGATACGTATCCTCAAAATTAATCTTTCCGCATTATCGTCGTTGAATATGCAATTCAAATCGTCGCCGAAACCGCTATTAATTTTTTCCGATATAGACTCCATCGTCAATTTTTTATCTGTTACGAAGTGAGTAAAATTATAAAATAGCGCCGGTACAAAACGACCGAAATCAACACATTCAAACGAACCCACTAAATTTAAAATTGGATTTTAATTTAACTCCAAAAAAATCTCTCGTGATCACTCGAAAGTAGTTAAGAAATAAAACAAATTTATAATAATAATGCGATAGTAATAATACTACGACACTTCGTACTTTTATATAAAATTTTTAATGATATCCAGGACTCCTATCGATTCGCGATTTCAGATACCATCCTACTCAGAAAGCAGAAGAGACGATCTTTCGCTTGCTCATCTGCGACTAGATAAATATCTCACACAGTTATATTCTTAAAAAAAACTTCCTACTCCTTCTTCTCATCACCGTCCAATACATCCCGATTAAATGCCCGTGTACAGATTTCGAATATCCTCGACCAATCGATCAATCTTCGAAACATTACACTCACAATGCCACACCGATAACTTATTAATTATTCTTAAATCCGACAATTTATACCGAGAAATATAAAAATACTCTCTAACCGTTTTTAACTTTTCAACCGGGATACTCACTAATTTTACTCTCTCTTTCCAATGCATCTGACCTAAGTGTCCTGCAGGCGCGTAAATCTACAGAGGTAAAATTAGGATTAAACTTTGATCCAAAGAGGAAGACTATCAGGTCGTAGAAAGTTCCGAGTAGTACGAAGATCTCTATTTATTATATGTATTTTTTTATTATTATTATTATTGATACAACTTTAAGATGGCGTAACTGCTGAAAAGCATTGTTAAACATTATACGAATATAGTAGCGATTTATTTTTAATACTCGTCAGTATCGTAATAAATATATATATATATATATATATATATATATATATATATATATATATATATATATATATATATATATATATAATTTTAAACGATTTAATATTTTAAATTTTGAAATTATTTATAAAATGTCGCGATTATATACAACACGCTATATCTACGGATTATTATTCTTAATTACCCGTCATGCGTTTACGATCTAATTCGATTCTCAACAACCACGGAGATATACGAGAGGGATCGAAATCCGGCATTTCGTAATACACATTGACGAATTCCTGATCTTCCCGAATGACGGTATTCTGAGGATCAGGATCGTAATATATAGCGGTGTTCGCTGTTACCTGTAATAAATGCGCACGAAAATTACAAAACGGATATTAAACGAGCGGGGTTGTAAAAAATAATAAAAAAAAAAAATTTGTATCGACAAACCTTTCTCAGAGTCGTGTGTTCTAATCGACATAGTACGTTTTTCGCCTTTTCGGCATCTCGCGCGGCAGCTCCGGTTAGAAAAACCGTCAACGAAGGAGCCTTCGGTCGTTTACTGATGTTAATAATTTCCTGCGTATTTAGAATTTATTTATTTATTTAATGAAAAAGCCAATTATAGTGTAGGCTTATAAATAAAATAATACAATGAATAATTTTTTATGAATTATAAAATTAAAAGTAAAAAATAAAATACAAAAAAAAAAAAAAACATTGAACACATTCACCAGCCTCATACCTCTTAAACACGTCAGAAAAACTACACGCATTCACAAGTCTCACACTCATTAAAAGATACATCATTCACAATTCGAAATAAACGGACGAATAATCTTTAACAAATTAATAAATACAATATAAACCTTAACGTATATACTACATGTACATTAGTAAAGGAACACATATACCAAACACTCACCACATAATAACAATCTAGAACCATTAGACAACAGCGAAACTCCTCATCGCAAAATGTTTTTTTTTTGTTTTTTTTTTTTATTTGCATGCCGACTCTTATTGATAATTAATTTAGAATTTCTTGAATAACGGTGTATCCCAATAGATAAAACCGTTTTTTTTCCGTGTTTAAATATATACATATGTACACATATTGTTCTTCTCTTTTTAAATAAATGTGTTATTTAATTATTACTACTTATTATTCGTTAGACAACACATCTCTACATTGTCTCTTCTTTATTCTTCTAACTGGATTATCCGGATGGTCTTCATGCGTGATATGTTAAGAAGCAACTTATTAAAGAAATATCTGTTATCAAAGTATATATAGAAAGTATAAACGATTTATTATACGCGAAAATAATCGTCAAATTTAACCTTTAATCGCGGTACGCCTAACGTTACGTTTTTCGAAGATACTCCGGCAAAATGAAATGTATTCAACGTCATCTGAGTAGCGGGTTCTCCTAAACTTTGAGCGGCCAACGCACCAACCATTTCACCTGGTTGTACCTAAAAAGAAATAAAAATTTCAGTTTAGATGTACAAGAAATAAAATTTTGTTCGTAAATAAATACACGATAAGCTTAATTCTATACAGTAATGATATGAAAAGTGAAATTAAGTTTTACAGGAATTCATATCTCACCCTTGAGTACCGTGTACCGCTTTTAACTAATTAATTTACAAATTGTATTTTCAAAGAAGTCGATTACATGCGCAATCGAAATAAGAAATGAAAACATCGAACAAGTCTCACGTATCAAGTATTTAGGAAGCATAGTCGAAGAGAATTGTACTTTTGAGATAGATAGTAAAATTGAACGAAATAGAAGTTCATATTCATAAAAATGAGGAATCTTTTTACACGTCAAGAGTTAAGAACTAAGGACTTCTGAGATGTTACATCTTCTCTATTCTCCTATATGGATGTGAATGTTGAAATTCAATATTGAAAAATAAAATGAACACGTTTGTAAAAATACCATGAGTACAGAAAGTCAAGAACATCGAAGTGGTTAATAGATTGGGAAAAAACTGTGAAATTATGTATACTATCAAAAGATGACAATTGCAATGCTTGGGACATATTATGAGAGGAACAAAATATACTATACAAAAAATGTTACTTGAGGGTAAAATTAATGGAAAAAGATCGAGTATAAGACCTCAAATAATATGGATAGACAATCTCAAGAAATGATTCCGATGTTTATCATTAGAACTTTTCCGGTCAGCATCAGATAGGAAATATATATCCCCGTATGCGTGTAATAAATGCTTTGCAAATTTTAAAGCCATAAAAACTGAAAACCAACAAGATTTAAACTACATCGTAAACGAAATGAATCAAGTCTCCTTCATTTGTATGAGAAGAAACAAAAGAAAAAACACAGCGGCTACACGATGTAATAAAAAAATATATATATTAATAAAGCAATTTAAACAAGTAAAATAAGCGAAAATAATCATGAAATACGATAATATTAAGATATAATATAGAAAACTCGAAATAATATTAGGACAAAGATCAAAAATAGAAATAGCGATTATAATGTGAAATTTTAATGTAGAAATATGCTCATAGTAACATTAGAGAAATGTAGGTATATGGACTAGATAATAGAAATACAAGAGGAGAACTATTATTACAGTCACCAAAAAAAAGACGATTAGGCTGCTTGGATTGCTACAGGTGAGGACATACAAAGATGAAATCGACTATGTGCTAATTCGAATTCGATGGAGAACATGAGTATAACGTAGTTGCTAGGCTGAGGTAAAATGCCGATCATACCATAAATTAATCAAAGCACGGATAAAACTGAAGCTACATAACAGGAAAGTAGGAAGACAAATTCTCAAGGACAAAGTGTTACAACGAAAACATAAAACGCACAAATTTATCTGATATCGATGATATGGATGCAAGTCGAAGTCGACAAGAAATAAATTTATACAAATAGCTTTAAGAAATAATACTAAGGAAGAATAAATCAAGCGACATCTCACTGGATATCGAGTGTACTGTTAAAACTGTTAAGAGGTAGGGAAATATACAAAAATTAATAATTCAGAAAAACATGAACAAATAATAAAGGAAATCGATAGATCAATTAAGGCATCATGCAGAAAAGACAAAAATACTTACATCACTATAGTATGTGCGGAATTACGAACACGCCGAAAATAATGAAACTAAAGATCTATACAAGAAGCTTAAAACCCGTTCTAAAGAATTTAAATTAAGAAATCAATCGATACAAAATGATAACGGAGACGTTATAAATATTTTCATTACGGTTGCAGAAGTTCATTTGTAGATAAAAACCTGAACCCTGATTTTGATAATATACACTTAGAACCACCGACATTACGAATAGAAGTAGAAAGGGAAATATAGAAAATAAAAAAGCATCAGGACCTGACGGCATTACAATCGAAATAATAAAATCAATGGGTGAAATCGGAACTACGTTGCAAAATATGTGGGAAACGGGGAAGCGTGCCATACTTTTCTGATCGCAATATATAAATAGGATCTATATTAGAATGCAAAAATTACAGCTTAACCGTACTAATGTCTCATTCTAGCAAAATTATGCTTTTAGTTATAGGCTTTGACAGCCGCTAGTGATAGATCAGCGTGAACGGAACGCACATGACAGTTTCATAACACCATTATGCCCTTACGAGAGATAAAGGACGAACAAGAAGAAGATAATAAAAAAATGTGTAGAAAATATAGAGAAAAATAATTGCAATAGCGGATTTCACAATATAGAAAGGACTCCTAATGTTAAAAATTATTAATGTGATATGAAGAAAAAAATTTGCAAACATTGTTGTACGAAGCGTATCATTTTACAGTTCGAAAAGCATGACAAAATATGAGAAAATGTAAAAAATCACGGGAGGTACATGCTTGGTGGTGGATAAACAAGATAAAATGAACCGATAAAATAAGAACGAACATGTTTTTATAATGAATGGAGAAGAAATTCACGAAACAAGTTAAAACAGATTGGATCAGTCACGTATGCAGACGTACACCCGATACAAATAGAAAACGTCACCATGCAGGATGATATAGTAGGACAAGTGGAGGAATGAAACAGAAATATGACAAGCAAAGAATGAAGAAAATGGCACTATTCAGAGACTCGGCATCAAAAACAATTTAATAATAATATTAGGCACAAAGTACATAGGAAAATATAATATATATATACATATATTATATATGAAAAAAAACCTGTGCTTGATGGAATCTATTTTCAATTTCTCCCACGAGCCATTCGAAAGCTTCCGATGATAATCGAAATTTTTCGGACACTAATTTAGTGCATAACGTCGATCTAATTAGACATTGAAAAAGTAAAGTCGCATTTTGATTGGCTTGCTTACTTAAAGCATCTTCGCCGGCTACTATAACGCATTTGTTCAATAAAGACTTCACACCTAATAATTGTAACATAAATAAAAATGGATATAACATCGTTATGCCTCGATTTTCTAAGTTCAACGATTAAACGCTATTTCTAATTTAAACATTTTTAAAAATGTTTATCGTATTACGATAATTTCAACATTTATTACGGATGCAATCAACAATCTGACAGAAATGATACAGAATTTTAATTTAAAGTGATATTTTAAACTTCGTAATGTATTTCAGGATATTTTCGGAAATAATTTGAATTACATTTAGAAATTAAACGTATTACACGAACATATAAGTTAACGTTGTCAAAGCAATTTACGCCATCCCGTTGTACGCTTCACGAACACATTTATTGAAACTTTTAGCAGTAAATTCTCGAATTCTATTGGACCATGACCTTATTTTCGTTCGATAAACAGCGCCTCTAGGCTATTTGCATGGACCGTATGATCGAGAAACCAACCAATTCTCGTCATTACTTTTATTAATAGACGCTCTGGTTCGCCAATCTCAATAAATATGAGTTTTCGGTATTCCTGCATGGGGCCCACAGCATTCTCCATAACTGGCGAATCGTTTCCGCGTCATATAAATAAAAAAAAAATCGAGAATACTAATGATTTTATTCACTTTCCTGTTTACTGTTCGGTCACGTCAAATTTATACTAATCAACCTATCGCGATTTTAGTTAATACGATGTCGTATTTCTGCTTTGAAGCCTCCGGTACTTTCGGCAATATAAAGATCATAGGAGTAATTCAAATTACATTTATTTTCTTTCAAATATGTACACACGTCAGCGTGTGGTAATTAATACAAACGTCATGAAATAAAGATTAAAAATATATATATTTTATATACTTTTATTAAAGCGCGATTTATTAATTCATCCGAATGTAAACATTTGTTTTATGCCATTTTTAAAAGCTATAATATAATGTTGCGTAATATTTAAATATCCGAATTAACGACGATATATAATACGTATAACTGGAAAATAAATCAAATATTACCATTTATAACTTTGATCGGACTTAAGTCAGTTGTAGCTCTTTTATTAATGTGAAATATTTTCTGTACATTCCATATCATTCTTTTCAAATTACACGGAAGTACAACTTTATTATCACCGGACGGAAATATTTCTCTCAAAGCTTCTCTATCGACGGTCAATTGTTCCCATTCTTTTTCTAACTCAGAAATCACTTCGCCGCTACCCATTAATTCTTTCAGTACATCTTCGTTGAAAACTTTTCTCAAATGTCTGAAAAAAAAAAAATAAATAAATAAAAACTCACCAATTATGTAACAAAAAAATTAAAAACATCGATTAGTTGTGTGATTAATACTACAGAAAATCTAATTCGCTTTACAATATATACTTACGTTTTTATTATTTAATTCATAACTTTCACAAATAAATATAAATATTTAAAAAAGAAAAACAGCCAATTAAACATTCAGTTATACTTAGATTATTCAGATCGTCAATATGTTTTAATTTTCTCGGTTTTTTTTTTTTATAATTCAAATTATTAAAAAAAAAGTTTTACATAAAAACATCTACAGCTGAAATCTAGAAAAATCTTTCTTAAGTGAACAAAAAGTGTGCCATGAAATGCTACGACAGGACAAAGCGGAATGACAAAACATGGCTTGCCCGAGGACGAAGCAATAAAGTGATCTCTGACCGCAGACCGACAATGCGAGTGCGGCGAAACACAGATCACAGGTGCACTTCCCCGAATGTATATTGGTTGCGTTAAAAGCACGACGAAGCGTATTATAGACACGAACGAGGACACTTTAAAGTTGGAGGAGTAATTGGTTCAAGGTTGGAGATTTAGTCAAGTTAAACTAATAACTATAATTAGTTCGTACACAAATAAATGATAATAATCATTTCAGCTGTTACTTGACTCTAAACATTTATTTCCAATATTATTTTACGGATTACATCCGAATTCTAAAAAATTACGGTAGTTCGAAAGTATGAGACGCTTCTAAAATGTAACAGTATTTGAATTCGATTTAAAAAATAACGAACTTATCCGGCGTTTTCGCAAAATTAACAAATCAAATTAATTCCAAATAAAATACATTAAAAAGGAAAAAGCGAATTATTATTTTAGAAATGAATTTTAAATCATTTGTCTAACAACTACTTGTTCCATTAAAAAGTCTTGTATGCCTAGTCATCTTGCCAAATTAGGGATTATCAGAATATAATATTGAAGATAATACGGAACAACAAATTTGATCCCGCCACAAATACAAAAATAGAGATAGCATCCATTCGAACTTTTATTGACAAATAATACTATACCGATACAACATAAAGAACTTAAATTATATCTCCTTGGATGCGCGTAAATTATATAATTTCATAATAGTATAAACTTATAATCTCAAACAGTTCACTGAAGCTTAAATCGGCCAAACCTAGGTAAAAAAAAAACTTATCCAAAATAACGGTTCGAAAGAACATCTTAACAGACTGTCGAAAGATCGATCGGAGAATGCAGAATATGATCACACAAGATCATATTTAAGATCACCTTTCATTCGACGCATCGAACCGGTATTTCTCTTCGAATTTTCGATGCGATAATTTGACAGTATTCAACGTTTGAAATTCGACATTTTCGCCGCAAAGACCATCTTCACCGTATCGTAACTGAATCAACTGTCCAACCGAATTACGTACGGTACCGTCGTAATGGACCATAACCGACTCCATAGCTTTGATCAGTCGACGCTGTATGTATCCTACAATGTTCGTTTATAATTATTATCATTATTATTATTATTACGTCCGTCCGCTAACGTCGTGGATATAAACGAGAAAAATAGTTTATAGAAAAAAATTAAATAAAAATATCATTTGACGAAATTTATATTTCGTTAAGGTATTCTTAAATTATTTAAATATTCGCGAAGTTCGTAATAATTTAAATATATAATTTACGAGAGAACGATATGTCACAGACGTTACTCGATTAATCGTGTTATTAAAAAATTTCGAGAATCGTAAAACTAATTATTTTTAAATGATACAAAAATTACGATAGAAAAAAAACGCGTTTAAAGTTTTTTAATTGTAGTTGTTTTACTTTTTTTCGGGCGTTACTAGAAGCGAACACGATCCATTGTAAACTAAAATAGCAGGCTGAGAATAAAACTGGAATTGGGAAATACCAATTGCGAACATTTCAGCTGAAAAACGTTGTGACCAGAACGTAAGAGATGAATTTTACGATAATTAACTTTCCCCGATCATCATGATTAACACTTCATCTCCCAGCTTTAATTGGTGTACGCATTCAGAAAATGGCAACATAGTACAATATCTGCCCATCTCATATGTATACGTCCAGGTGGTTGTTTTCCATTAATTTTACCCATGACTAATTCCATTCCTTCTTTTCTTATTATGTGTCCAAAAAAATATCAACGGTCTGTGACAATCGTTGACAATCTTTACGTGATACCGTTTTCTCGAAACATCGATTCACTTGTACGTTTTCCTGCCCATGCATTCTAAGGAATCGTCTCCAACGTTATATTTCAAAACTGTTAATATACGTATTATTAAATATAAACGTCTCCGCTTGCTTAATTTTAACATTTCCTTAACAGAGTTGTCTTTCCTAATCTCGTTCATGTTTATCAATTTCGATTCTGCGTCTTATTTCATCTTCAGAACTCCCCCCTAAGAAGTAACCCTAAGTATAGAAAACTATCCGCAGCTTCATAGCCGGTGAATACTTTTTCATGACGTGGTTTCTTCGATCGATTATAATTATTTTTTTTTTTTTAATTATTATCCTTATTGCTTCGCAGCATATGTAAAAGTTTTCCCATCTCTTTCATATTCCCAGCTGTTAACTTGTATCATCTGTAAATCTATAAGATCGGTTACCCGTCGCCCACTTCATTGCTCTAGGACTAGTCTCATTATAGTATGTACATAACTTTACTCGATATTTACTTACAAATAAAAAAAAGAATGTTCTATGATTAAGATTTAGAATAAACGATATTAACAGATTTTAAAATTTAATTTTCTTTCTCTAGTGTCAAATTGCGAATCAACGTCGTTTAAAATTATTTTCAATTACAGTATACAACAATCAGTCAGGAAACAAATAGAGATACATGACAATTCCCTCGCAACGAATAATTTACTGGAGCAATCAGTAATCCCGAGGAGATTAAAACGAAAAAAAAAATGACTGATTTGGTCTAGTCACTGAGTTAGCAGATCTCGGATTACGCTCATGAGTGTGTCCGAAATTTCATGACCATACATAACTCAAAAAAAAAAAATCTAGCGGATGGCTTCATCAGTTAGTACTAGAAGAGAATAAAAAAAAGAAAAAAGAAAAAAGTTTAGACGTCAGCAAACTTAAGTCAGAAATGCTCTACGTTTTATCGTGTTTGAATTTATCGTTTTATATAGAGATATAAAATTTAAATGATTTAAACATATTGAATTACCAGTTTCTGCGGTTTTTACGGCGGTATCGATCAAACCTTCACGACCACCCATGGCGTGAAAGAAAAACTCGGACGGAGTTAAACCGGCTAAATAGGAATTTTCGACGAAACCTCTTGACTCAGGACCGTAATCGTCTTTTATAAAATGCGGCAAAGTTCTTTTACGAAATCCAAACGGGATACGTTTACCTTCAACATTTTGCTGACCTACACAAGCGATAACCTAAAAACGGATACATTTATATTAAACATCATTATCTTTCGCTGTGACTCAGTTGCTGCGGCGCTCGATTGTGAGCTATGCCCTGGAAGTTTAAAGTTCCTCATAATCACGTAATTGTTAACCATCACAATGTAATCACATTCCATCCCATTAGTGCTTTAAATGGACTTCGTACTCAAAAATAACGTACAATGGGCTAGTTATGATATTTGGCAACAAACAATGAAACAACGATGACGATGATTGTCGTCAAAAGTTGATGATGTCATAATGTGATTTTCTTTCTTTGTTTACACTAAGTTAATAGATGTGGTCTTTTATAAAACATTTAATGATATTTCAGTGCATATTTAACAAAATGATTTAAATCATTATAAATCCATACCATCAGCGAAATATATAAGAAGGATGTATATATCAAATATAGCGCGTATTAGCATAACTATAATCCATGTTTTATTAAGTGAAAAAATAAGAAATTTATTTTTATGTATAACGATACAATAATGAGCAAGTGTAAATCAAATATAGGTAGAAATGCTCAATGAATCATATCATATCAAACACACACACACACATATATATATATATTAAGATAATATAAATATCGAAGTAAGATATCCACACCTAAAGAGCATCCATTCAAGCATTGACACATAACAATATTAATAATACTCATCAACATCATAAAAACACAAACGGATATTTTAGATTTCTACGTTCAATTATTACTTAATCCTAGTCTAATATAAAATTTCATCTATGTAAACATTAATATATATACACAAAAATAATTAAATGTAAAATGATTTCACACACGATTATCTTCAAAATTCCTCTCGCTGATACATTTCATAGTTTCATCTTCTATTACTAAGCCAAATGAAAATCAGAACACAGATTTTACAAACCTGCGATATATTAATGTTAGATCCTTTAGATCCTGCAACTACCATAGCCTTCAAATTATTGTATTCGGTAAGTGACTTCTTAGCTGATCCACCGGTTTTGTCTCGAGCATCATTCAATATACGATTTACCTGTACAATATCAATATATAGTCTTTCTAAACAGTTGATTAAAAATTCTATATGAAATGTAGAGAATTAATAAGTACATTTCCACTTCAATTTTAAAATATTCATAAGCGGATAACATTTTTTCTCGGGCTTTCAAATTTCGTGCTAAATATATTGCAACGTGTAAAATTGAAAAAAAAACATCGATCCGAAATTTATATTTCGAAAAATTCATTAGGTTTTTCAGCGATACTATAATTTACGAATGATAATTTCGACTTTAATGCGTATATAATAATTTTACCTGATTTTCAAATGTTTGCCTTAGCGTATTACCAGGAGTAGGCTCCAAATCCATATTATGAGCTTTTTGAATCACTTCTATGACGTCTTCTTTAGCTTTCTTGATCGCTTTTTGAATTTCCATATACGTCTGTGGATCGGCGATAGTATCTCCGATACCGATTGAATGACCTTAATGATAAAATCGACAAAATGTTTAAAACCACCATAAATTACGATCTATAACGGATACGATATTAAACAAAAGTACACATTATTAAATAACTAACCTTCTAACAATAACCAATTATTCACGACGGTTTGAATATTACCGTAAAATCTACCGCATACTTCGTGACCTAATTCCAACATACATATATGAAGTAACGAACCAGCTGATGCTCCCAAAGTTCTTTTGCAAAGTATACCCATTATTAATTCACCGTGCTCGACTACAACCTGCGAACATCGTAAAATGAATATCGATCGCATAATGAATATTATAAATATAGATAGATATAACAATAAATTCGTAATGTACACACCTTCGTATCACCAACAGAGATCCATTTATTTGTACTGTGATCCTCTTCGTCCGGATGAGTGGAATGAGTACGAATCATATTTACATTTCCCGGTATAATTAAAGAAAATATTTGTTTACCTAAAAATGACAGGAAGAAAGCTCTAAATCACAATGAAACTTGTATATATACATATATATCTTAATAATAATAATAATTAGTAGTACTTATTAAGACGAAATACAATATAGTTCCTTATACCTGACCAGAAAGGTTTCGGCTTTAAAATACAAGGAATAGGCATTTTTCCGTCCCATATCGGCAAGTGCATCAATAAATTCATCATTTGTTCCTGTTCAAATAAATATAATTACCTTTAATAAACTCACCGACAAATAATAATGCTATCAAATGCCAAATTCAAGATCATCATATATCATTGTAACATGCATGCAGAAGAAAAACAAACTTTATCAAGAAAAACATCTCGTTTGGTCATCTTTCGGACAGCGGTAAGAGTGTCCTGTACGATACCCATAACAGGACGATTAGCTTGAGGCGTGATAATTTGTCTAGGAGTTACGTGGATATTTTCAATTTCAGCTCTGGTTTCCATTGATTGAGGAACATGAAGATTCATTTCATCACCATCAAAATCAGCGTTATACGGAGATGTGCAACTAAAATTTAAAAATGAATATTTATATAATCAAGTAGTTAAACCAATTATATCATTAACAATAATAACAAACAAGTTAAATTACAACGATAATACTTACTACTTAAACTGAATATATATTCAAAAAGATTGATTTAGTTATGAAAATTTCTGTAAAATATTTCACTTGAACATTAATAATTTTGAATAATTTTAAAACGTCGAATTTACACGAATTGTCTGAAACACACACATAAGACACCACAAATACACAGCAAATTGTTAAATAGACTTGTAAATATCAACTAACTGCTTATTTCCATTTTTAATAATCCAATCGATAGAAAATTCGTTGCTGCGATATGTAGCCAAGACTACTTAAATAAAAAGAAACATGTATTTTAACCAAAATAAAGTGCACATCTATGAAATTATAGTAACAGAGCCAACTTTTAGACATGACGAGTAATGCACACTTTCAGCGTTATTTATTTATTTAAAAAAAAAAAATACTTTTTAAAAATTAATTTGTTTTGAATAATTATTGTACCAAATAATTTTTACCTTAAATTCATCCGAAATGTAGACCACGGTAATACTTTTACTCGATGGCCCATCATAGACATTTTATGTAGAGTAGGTTGACGATTAAATACAACCAAATCGCCGTCTCTAATATGTCTTTCCACCTTATAGCCGCACTGCAGATGAAGATCAGACGGTTTAGGGTGGAAACGTAAATCTATTCTTTCCCCATTATCGCGAACTATATATTTGGCACCAGGATATTGGGAATTACCTCTTTTTACTAATTCCAACATACTACGAAGATAAACAATTTAATTCATTACTGATTAATAATAAAATTATCATGTTTACACATTACTTTCATATCTGTATTATGACAATTGACAAGATTTGTCCCCAAATAAAGATAAAATTAAAAACGAAATAATAGAACAAGTAAAAACATATATAGATATTTAGGTCAGACCATAACGCATAATATGGATTGCACTAAAGATATTAATTATCGTATAGCAATGGGAAAAAACACTTTAACGATGAATATACACTTTTAAACAATGTCCGTCGCTATACGCAAAAACTTTAAATGGTCATTGGCACTATACCGAGACAAATTAGAAGCTTTTGAAATGTGTAGTTGGTGGCGCCTACAGGAAATTAGCTGGCTAGACAAAATAAGGAACACAATTGTATTAGAAAGAATAAATGAAAAAAGAAGCATATTACACAGTATACGAAAGAGGCGACTTAAGCGGCTAGGTTATGCATTACGTCAAAATCAAAATATCCTAAGATGTTTTCGAAGGTAAAATAATGAGGAAAAGGCCACGTGGAAGACCATGAACAACACTTACTGATATATTTCTAAAGGAAAGTGGAATACCGACTTATCCGGAATTAAAGAAGAAAACTCGCGACAAGTTAGAATGGAATGCGAACCAGCCTACGGGCTGATACACTGATGATGATGATGATATATATATATATATATATTCTGTTATCAAAATAAGTTGCCGATAAGAATAATTTTAATTATACTATAATCATATTATACATCTTTAATTAACTTAAAATATACAAAAATAACACACAGAAGGTTACGAAACAATCTATATACAATAAAAATCATCGTTCATTGTTGAAATGTATAGAATTTGACGAGATAAATAATAGTGTTTTGAAAAATAAATATGATGAACATAATTAAAGAACAACATTAAGAATTACGATGTGCTACATTTATATATATATATATATATATATATAATAATTTATATTCACCAAATAGAATACACGACGCAGTCTCAGAAGCATAGACTTTCCATTATTACCTTTTTCCTTATTTTGTTCTATATTTATGCGAATATCACAAGTATTATTATCAAATTTATATCTGTGGATAATACAAAATAAATTTTGAGTTTTCACAATTATTTTTAAAAAACAAAAAATCTGACGACAGCAGGCATTAAATAGTAATAACCGTTCAATGTAAAGAGAAATACATGGAACAAATAAACGACCTCGGATTACATTTTACGACTGTAGTTATTAGTTCAAGCAACGACGACACAATTTGAATACTGCTTACGAAATAACAAATTATACTACCAATTAAATTGCGACAAATAATACGTACTTGTCGATATTAAATGGCGTCACAATTTCAGGAAATGTCATATTTTGCGCAACGGATCTTGGAACGCCGACCTGATCAATACGTAAATTCGGATCAGGCGTAATAACAGTCCTTGCCGAGAAATCAACTCGTTTACCCATCAAATTTCCACGAATTCTGCCTTCTTTCCCTTTCAGGCGAGCTTTAATCGACTTTAACGGTTTGCCCGATTTCTGAATCGCTCTGTAATTGAATATTTCTCGCGATTAAAAATAAATATAACTTAGCTAATCGTAAAAACAGTAACGCAACTAAAATAAACTTTTTATTACGCTAACTGAAAACATATTTTAAATTAGGCGTTATCAATTATTAGTTATAATAAATAATTCGCATTTATTTTCGGTTCGTATCAAATGATAATACCTCGGTAGCCCGGGCATATCATTGTCGATTAATGTGGCACAATGAAATTGTAACATTTTAATATTCTCGGCAATGATGTGAGCAGCAGCGCCCGATTGTTCATTTCTAATTAATTCGTTGTTACACTTTATTATATCAGCCAATTTATGCGTTATGTCATCCTGAAATAAAACAATTGGGTGGGTCAATACGTTTAAAAGGAAACTTAAATCATTAGATAAAAGGCAAATAAAATAATTTTTATATTGAAACTTCACGTCGTTTATTTGAATATTGTATTCTTCAATAATTGCAACTATCGCTATTTTTATGATGGGATATAAGTTAGTTGAGGAAAACAAAACATGAAATACGATATTATTTATTAAAAATGGTCTCATCTACTATTATTATCATTAAAATAGACAAAATTAATTTTTTAATATTGTATTTTTCAATAATTGCAACTATTGCTATTTTTACGGAATGTACTCGGTGCTGAGAACTTTAGTTTAAAAAAACAAAAAAAACAAATGAGTCGCATATGGTTTACCTGATTTCTCGCGGAACCAAACATTACCACAGCCGGTCTTACACATAACGGAGGAACCGGTAATACTGTAAGAATCATCCAATCCGGACGAGCATATCGTGGATCCATTCCTAATATCACACATTCCTCATCAACTATGTGTTTAAATATTTCAAAAACTCGTTCGGCGCTTAACGAAAATTTTTTCTCCTGCGTGTCTTCATTAACGTGTTTCCATTCGACCGTAATATCAAGACCAGTACGTCTGTATATTGGCTGATAACGTCCGCAACCACCGTGACCTTGTTTTTTATTCTGTAAATTTAAACATTTCAGTTATACATTATAAAATTTTGACACGAAATTATAAATTTGAAACAGGTCAATACCTGTTTCAAATGAACTGTAAATAATTTTCAACGTATTTCTATAAATATTTTTTAAATTTAGACGTTTTACGTCAATCAGAATATACAAAATGTTGTTAACATTAAAATTTCATGTACCAATATAAATGGTTAAAATGTAATAAACACATTTGTTATTTTTTTTTATAGTCGCACATTATATATATTTTTTTAACGCAAAATTATAAATTTCGATATAGCTCGAGAGGTATAAAGTTCGAACAATATTGCGTATATAATACACTACTGTTCAGATAGCTAGACAATTTTGAACGTGTTTTATAAATATTTTTAGAGTCGAAATATTCTTTGTTAATTAAATATCTCTTTTATTACGAAAATAGATACTTTTTTTATCGTTAAAAGTTTATGTACCGTATAGTGGACACTACGACTGAAAATAAACAAAAACGTCAACATTAAAAAATTGATACAAGACGCGACGATATACGTGTATTATTATTTAAGTACAAACTGATTAGTCCTAAACATTTTTCCGGACACTCTACTTATCTTTGGAAATCCACGTAGAAATTAAATAAATATCGAAGGACAAATAACGTATATTAATTTTTCGATATTTACAAACTGACGTAATTTTGAAACGTCATATTAGTTTGTTTAATTCGCTTTTAATTTACGAACATATCTCTCAAACGTGAAGTTACGAATATACATACCAGCGGAATTGATACATTTTCTTCTTTTTTATTCGAGTCCATTTCATCGCCTCCTTCGCATATGTTTTTACCTTTGCATAAATCGTAGACGCATGCTAATCTTTTACGCGGCTGTCCTTTTGATTTTAAAACGATTTCTCGTACTTTTGGATGCGTCTGAAAATTAAAATAGTCGCGTTATTTACTATAATTTCTGTCTTATTTGTAATATCAATATGAAACAAAGCTTAGAACGAATCCGATAACATAGGCTACAAGTTGTGCGAAATTCATCATTATTGCTTTGGTAGCTTTAGAGTTAAATCGGAATAGACAGACAGACAACCATTTTAAAAAATAGGTTTTCTATTTACGTGTGATAAAAATAGCCTAATGCAGTGATTATAATGAAAATGTTCGAAAATCACAGACATTACAGTTTCATATATCAGTATAGTACAGATATACATGTGCGCGTGAATGATACGATGATGTTTAACAAATGATATAATATTATATATATATATAGGCGCGATGATATAGGTAACTTTATCGTTTTAAAAATACGTGTACGACTTTGAGATACAGCATTACTGAACTAATTTATTGTGAGAACTATATGTAGAAAATTTAATCTTAAAAGCTTGTAGGTATACGTGGCAAATAATATTTCACTCGTCTGATTTACGAACAAAATAACTTCGCAAAGCACCGACCCTGAATAGCAAATATACGTACTCAAATAAAACAGAATTAATGCGGAACATGTAAGCAATGACCAATGTTCGGGATATTTATGAATAGAAAACAATATAAACATATAGACCGTAAATTAGTACACGTTGGTTAAACATTTTTTTTTTGGTCAAAATAAAGACGACGTATAGCAATAATGAAATTACGAATTCATATCGAACGTAAACAAGAACATAATAGTAACACTTCAATATCGAAAATTAGGGTAATGAAAAATATAAACCACTTACCGGACTGACCAATAGCTTTGAACAGAAGAAACACACACATCTTAAAATTTTTATAGTTTTTGTTAAGAATCCAACATGAAACACCGGTTTCGATAAATCGATATGACCAAAGTGACCAGGACATTGTGTCATATTACCTAAATCAATCATTGAACGTTAAAATGTATTTTTAATATATGTAGTTTTCATAATTCACAAATTAAATATTTGCCATTAAAATACCCACCAGCGCACGTTTTACATCTCGATTGTCTATCTATAACGCCCTGCCGAGGATCCATTAAACCGCCCAGCTTTGGACGACCACCTTCCATTACTTCTGGAAACTTTATCCCTCCTTCCGTTACAGACATTCGTCGCTGTAAACAAGCATCCCTTAAAGTATGTTTTATATTACAAATTGTTGTCATGTCACTAACAATTTTTATACTAGGTTTTAAATTTTTAACTATTTCATATTACAGTTAATTTTGTATTAAATCAATTTTTATTTAGTTTTAATTTAATGAAAGTTCGATATATGCAAAATATTTAATTATTCTTGGAATTTTTCCTATTATTTAACAGCGAATTCTACTTCATGATTAACTTCAAATTAGAACGTGTATATGTATTAAACGTATCAATTTAAAACAAATTACACGAACTGCAAAAAATTATGAACCAGTTTAAAATAGTATAAATTATGTTTCTCGGAATTATCAAAAAATTTGGAAGCGAAGTAATGGACACACGTTACATATATTTTCTTCACCTAGCACGGGTAAATTTATTATATTCTTTCCAAATTCTATATTAGCTCACTGAATGTTTACAGATTACAAATGTTAATAGTAAACGAATTGATATTTATAACATACTTTTTATTTTTAAATATCACTACGATAAACATATTCATTTGAATTAAGAATATATTTTTAGTTATCACAAAAAACAAAGATGCCGCTTTATATGTAAATTAATATATATATATATATATATATATATATATATATGCTACTACTATTAATATTAATTATATTTCAATAAACTAGCACATTTATTTAAATAAACGCAACTTTACCATTATCGTTTTATACTTACGATTTCATCTGGGGATAAAATCCCAAATTGAACTCTTTTAACAGTCCGTAGTGGGGCTTTAGAGTCTCCCATATTTTAAATAAATAAATAAACTACCATATAATATAAATAAGAATAAATAAAAATTGAAAAATTAAATTACTAGTGTTACAACATGAAACGCAACACAACTCTAAACCAAACAACCGCCATATCAGATGTCACAAATGACGATTGACGCCGTAAACTCCCAATTCCCTTTATTTATACTAATTCATATTCATCCTGCAAGATCTATATTATTTGATTTAATCAATTATAAATTATAAAAAATATATTATTTTTAAGCTGCTCAACTATTTCAAAAGTAATGCTTAATTTTTAAACAGTCACTTGTTTAGTTTATTTTATCCCCGCGTGAAATAATTACTGTAGAGATAAAGTGTTATAACGATGATAAAAATAAAATACTCATATTTAATCTAACGTAATTTACTGCGGTTACATTATTCTATAATTCACATTAATTTAAAATATTTGTAATGTAAGACAATTTATTCTTTAATACACGGTACGTGTTTCTTCATTTGGATTTGGTTACACTGTCTTTGTGTTTATTTTTTAAATGTGATAAATGATGTTTTGGGAGATTTCTAAAGTTTGACGGGTGTTAGCGTGAAAAAATGTAGAAGTAGATAGATTTAAAAATGACTGATGACAATTCCTTAATATATGGCTTAGAATTCCAGGTATGTTGTCTATGTTTTATTTATACATAGTATTTAGTTTTAAAGAACTCATAGAAGAAAACTATGTTCACTTCTTCTGTACGTATATAATGAAATAACAAAAAATACCTTTATATGTTTTTGATTTGAATGCATTTACAGTCAAATTAGTGTGACGAGAACGACCGTAATCATCTGTTGACAAGTTTTCATTAAACCTATGAATATGGTAATTTCTTTCCCGTGTAATAAATAGTGAAATAATAAGAATTCAATTTTTGTTTTTTCATTTGGGTGATTACTACCATTTTAGCGTAATATTCATAACGAAATATTTTTCTCTCTAAATTATGCAGCAACAAAATTGTTTGAATTAGGTCCTGATACTAATCTATTAACTTTTAGTCAACTGATTTTATTGTCTTGCTTAAAGTGTATTAGATGACATTATATATATGACAACCATATTTAAATGTAGTTTGAAACGCTCATTTCTTTCGTCGATGATCACGCTATACCTTTTGTCAGCATTACATGTGAGTGCTCTTTAATAGATAAAAAGTTAAAAGCGATGGAATCGATTGATAATAGCAAAAGTTAAATGACAAAAAATTGCTCGAGTAGTGTCCATGATAAGGAATTAGGGATGTAATTTATTTTAAATTCATGAACTTGTAAAATTTTAATATATTAATTTAATTAAAAACGTGAAATTCTGATCTCTCTATATATATATATATATATATATATATAAATTTTGTGATACTATAAATATTTTTATGGTGATTTTAAAATGCATAACGGGTTATCAGCGTCAAAAAAGAACTAGTGAATAAAAGTTATTAATAAGTGGTTTCACGCGGTTATGTAAATTATTTAAGTAATGAGGAAACTTGGTATAGATGGCAGATACTTCTTAAAAAATCTATGTACAATTTGTTACACGATTTAGTTGCATATAATTGTAGTTTATAGTTAGTAATTCGTAATTTGTAGCTATTATATAATGTATTGTTTTAAGGCGAGAAGCTTAACCGCCCAAGTATCTGAGAATGAAAAAATTTGCTTTATTATTGGAACTCAATCTTTGAAGATTGTAAATAACCAAGTTCATTTAGTAGAACTAGATGAAGATAATAATTATTTAAATTCTCAAGTAAGTCTTAGTAATTTTTTTATGTTTGTTCCACAAATAAGTCATTATTAAACGAATTTCTGAAATTGTGCACTACACGACGAAATACTTTTTGATCCAGTGCCTTTATCAATTCACACTTATATAATAATTTTGCTTATTTATATTTTGGCGAAGATCATGCAAATAGTAACATTTTGTTTTCATAAATTCTGCTCTCTGGTTATTTTTCGTTTCAATTTAATGTTGTTGAATGTTTTGAAATGCGATTTTATTTTTAAAAATTTCAGAATTAAAATCTCGCTAAGCAGCAAGGAGGAAACAAATCTTGTATTGTTATTACTATATTTAAATAGGTACGAAATTAATCAATTGAATAAAGTAAAGAAAATTGGCCCTCAAAATCCGGTATACTATTTGCTGCGGTCACATTTATGATTATTCGATGTCTTGAATTAATGTTAGATTTGGAAAGTCAAGTATTAGAATTTTTTATAGATAAAGCAGTAAATAATGAATTTCATTCAAATTAAATTTCTGGATGAAACGAAATTCGAATAGTATGGAATGAAATTAAATATTCAGAATATACGAATTTAATGAATTTGTAAATATGTTCTATTAGTATTTATAGATAATGCACATAATGTGCTCATTTTCATAAAATATTTTTTTTTTAAAGTGTGCAATTATGAAGAATTTTTTTAATCCTTGGCCATCTACAGACCACGGAAATGGTATTCGCATAATGTCAATTACAAATAATTCCTTCAATATTTTTTCATTCTTTTCCAGTATTTCGCTCTTTCTTTCTTCAGTTTATATTCAGTAATAATAAACGTTTGAACCCAACGCTTACACTGTTTTCTATATCTCATTTCTTCTTCACGTATTTCTATTCGACATCTCTTACAGTATCCACGATAATCATTCTTGTCAAATAAGTAAAATTTCTGGTTATTATCCATTCTTTTAATCTGTCTGAAAAGTACAATTCTTCTTGTCCCGATTGTGTTGCTGATCTTTTCTATTGTTCCATATACTTCTCTATTTCTTCTTAACTTCCAAGGTTCTTCACTCTATTTAGAGTCTAATATTTTTCAAATTATTTCTCTTCTCTCTCCTCGATTTTCGATTGAAATGTTCCTTATTTGAAGCCAAGTTTAGGCATTCGACCGCTCACAGAAAATGTTATACTTCTATAGTTGCACCGCATTTTGACGATGATTATAACTATTGGAAGTATAGTTTCAATGTGAATGTGCATATTTGATTTTTTATTTTGAAAACGACACATTTTTCTTACAGGTATATAAACATAATTGTGGAGAAATATGGGCGTTAAGTTCGCATATTAATGATACTCGTATAATTGCTTCCGCATATAACACTATCAATCAGACGGAGGGAACTTGCTATATGAAAGCATCTTTATGGCGATTTCCTGATGCTAATGATATGGATTTGGAGTTGTTATCTGATTTCGACGTACAAGACCACGGTTTCGATATAAAGGTAGTGTTTTCACGATACGTGTTGGCGTATTTCATATGCAAAATAAATTCGCAATTTTATAAACAAGTTTAAATTTTACAGACCATTTCATTTCATCCGAATAACGAATCACAAATTGCTATCGTAATCGATAATAAAATTTTAATTTGGGATATAACGGAATCGAGTAAATTATCGACTACAATTACAATGGAAGGAAAAGGTTATTATAAATATTTAAATCAATGAAATGTTTTTATTTACGTGATTTTTTTAATATAATGTAAATTTCAATTTAACTTATTGAATTTAAAATAATGACACAACAACTGAAAAATCAACAAGTAACAATATTCCTAGTCGTTTTTAATCAACACAGAGAAATAAATAAAACAATTTAATTATTCGGGTTAATAGATGTTATTAGATAAATGATGCCCTAATTTTGACCTAATTTGCAGATTCGTGCGATAATTATTAAGTTATAATTCTATGATTACGGTTTTGAAAAAATATTTAAATCAGTCGTTTTTGTTTCCAGAAATCTGTTCTTGTTTTAACAGAATAATTATTTATTTAGTTGCGATATGTGTTACGATGAAACTATAATTACTAACCTCTTTAATACATGCGTTTAATTGAAATTAAATAATATCATATGTGTGCCTGTTTCTTGTTCCTATTGTTTTTGAAGTAACAGAAATTTTTTATTATAAAATTCCTTAAATCTCGTCAGTTCTTCAGATATCAACTAAATTTTGAAAAGTATATTTTTTGTTATTTGAGGTATATAGTATAGCTAACCTCTCGAAAGTTATAACGTCGGCATGTTGTTTGTAAATCAATATTTATGTTGCAATTTTTGTCAAAATCATATTACACTTTTGTTTGTTATGCATAAAATATCGACAATTTCAAATGAACATATTCAATGTAAACTATAATTTTGGAACGAATAATATTAAAATTAATATTTGTGTTCCACGTAAATCCGACAAAAGCAACGTTTCAGTTGTATTTTTAGTATATCTTGAGCTTAATATTACCTAACCCGATTAATTAGAACGGTGTTTTTGAAAGGATGAAGGTTATACATCGAGATTGCGGCGGCTCTTTCCGTATTGTCTGTCAAGAGGTTTCTAGTCGAGTACAATATCCTAGCGTTAGACCATGCACATTACTTCCCTAAGATGAAATTTGCATTAAAGAAATATGATTTGAATCCATCGAAGCTATGTAAAAGAAAGCAGCACGTGTTCTGAAGAAGTCGATATAAAAAGACTTTCAGCATTTTTTCGAATGATGCGGAAGATTCGCAATGAAACGTTGTACGAATATAATATGAGGAGCATATAACTGTAAATAATAAATAAATATGGATAAAAATAAAATATTTTACAGCACCGGTATTATTAATTAATAGAATAGAGTAAAAGTAAATGTGAATCTATTTTGTGTCTTCCATTAAACTATTTTTTTTAATTCATAAAGAAAATAGTGTCTAATATGTCATAAACTAAGTTTCCTTCGATCGAATTGATTTCATCTAGTTTTCGCATGTACATGTTGACATTTATGTACATTTTGCGCAAAATATGCGGAATAATTTAATAATGAAATGAATAATAAGTTTTTTTTTATAGGTCAACCTAAATTTACAACTGGGAAATGGAATCCTCCAGTTGATTCGCAGTTTGCAACGGCGAATGATTGTTCGATTAAAGGATGGGATGTTCGTGATGCGACAAAACAAGCTTGGGTGATTGAAAACGCACATTTACAGTTGGTTAGGTATTATTTTTTATGATTATCGCTTAAACTAAAAAAAAAAAATGTATATAATTTATGATATTTTGATATAGTGCTCAATTTTTGTTTATTAATTGTTTTTCAATACCCTTCGTCAACTATATCTGAAACTTTATCTAAAATGTCGAATCATTTCGTTATATATGACACGTTTTATGATTAATTATTTTTTAGAGATTTGGATTTCAATCCGAATAAACACTATCTGTTAGGAACGTGCGGTGATGACGGTAGATCGAGATTTTGGGATTTGAGAAATACATCTCAACCGTTAATATCTCGTAGCGATCATTCTCACTGGGTATGGTCGATGCGATACAATCATTATCACGACGAGTTGATAGCCACGGGAAGTAGCGATACCCGCGTATTAATTACTCGACTTCAGTCGATATCTTCTTCAGCTATCTGTTTAGAAGAAAACGAGGTTTCAAAAGAGAAATTATCAGACGGTGTTATAGCGACTTTTGATCAGCATGAAGATTCAGTCTATGCTGTGGAGTGGTCTTCCGCTGATCCTTGGATTTTAGCGTCTCTCAGTTACGACGGACGTCTATTAATTAATCGAGTTCCGAAAGCCGAGAAGTATAAAATACTTTTATAATTTCGTTTTCTATATATATATATATCAGATAAACCACCGTCGCAATATTAAAATATGCGAAATTGTAACGCAATATGCTATAAATTATTGAACTAAAATTAAAATTAAAATGTGATATAGTGTTCAGAAGTCAAGAATTTATCACTTAATTCGTGCAATAGGACATCGTGTTAGGTAATCGTAAAGTTGCTTACTCGAAAATAAACTCATAGATTTCGTTATTAAAGAAAAAAATGCGAGTAATACATTTAATCACACAATGCATCTATATAATATTTGAAATTTTAATCAAAAAAAATCATATAACGCCATAAATAAGGGGGGGAAGGTATGTTTATTTAAAAAAACGTACCATTAGTTGAGAAAATCTAAATTTGCAAAAAGCAGTTTCATGTGAGTAGAGGATTTCAAAATGAAGAGTGTTCCTCAAATTTTAGTAACTTTGTTCTCAATCTATATTTAGCCTAGAGGCTATCACAAGATGGTATGGCAAATAATTATGACGTGAATGGTTCGTAGTATAATGACGAGACTTTATATGAGTAGTTTACCTTCTAATAGATAACATACATGTTCGTCGCTATGCCAGGTTTAATAGTATAAATCGTTTTATTCTGCGTATTTGAATGGAGTTGTCCAATAGGCTAATTTCCAATTCGTATGAACCGTTCCTGATGCATCGTGGCCATCCTTTTAATTACATCAGCTACGTACTCCACGCTAAGTTCATCATATAAGATTTCATTCCTTACGCACCATGGAGCGTTAACGATTGACCGAAGTGTATAATTTATGTTAATATTTTTTCCTCTACAATCCCACAATTCCGTACTTTCATATCGGAGCGAATATTTTATTGTATAATAGTAGTTTATTTTTTAAGGGAAAGTTTGCACAATTTTTCCTAAACAATATAATTTACTACTTTCGATTTTTTTCCTTATCTCAATAGGCCACTGTTGACAATTCACTCGTTGAAATACTACATCTGTTACACTCTAGTGATTAAGTTTTCTATGTGTAGTAAGTCTAGACCCCCAGTATGTGTTCTTTGCAATATAGTATCCTCCGACTAAATATGTCGTACCAAGAGTATAAAGAAAATAATTAAACTGGTGATGAAGAATTCGAAAAGACTAGAAACGAATCATTTTGCAGAATGGATTTAATTTCGTATATTTTTGGCAACAAAAATAATTCATTTTACACGACATAAAATTAGATTAGCGAGATTAAAACATGAAAATGGAAACAAGAGCTTCGCGAATAAGTACGCAGAATTTTAAATTAGTAATAGATTTCGCGTTAATTTGAAACTAAATTATATCTCCTTAAATTAAGTTACAAATATGGTTAAAGTTAAAATATTTATAAAATTCAAATTTTATATAATTATCTACAATAAATTAATGCGTTACTATGTGAATGCTCTTTATAACACACATGATTCGCCTTAGTTAATTATAAATAAAATAAATATTAAAACCTAAATTAACCAAACTTATTTAATTATTAATATAATAAATATGAATAAAATCCAAATGAACTAAACTTAATACAATGAATATTTAAATATATTAATAAAACCCAAATTAATATAATTAGGTTTTAATGACATAGGAAACTAAATAAACTTTTCGTTCGATTCTTCCGATATTTAATTTTCGTTTTCTTTTTTTAACACATTTGTTTTTAATTCGTCGTATACATTAATAATTGAAAGTATTATAAAAGTTGCGCATGCATTGATTTACACGTGTTATAACAATTTTCAACATTTTCATATATCGGCATTTTAATAAATGCAAATGTTATAATAACTCTTCGTGCATTGTTTCCTTCTGGTCATTAATATTTTAATGGCTTTCGATGGTATAATTGATGAATATGTGGCTTAACAGAATCATCTGAAAATTTTTCTGATTGAAAAATTTTCAATTTATCGTGGAAATGCAGAAAAAAAGATTAAGGCGTTGTATGGAAATCGGTGGAACAATTAACAAAAGAAATTCCAAAACAGTTCCTGAAAAAGTTATACATGTTAATAAACAAAGGACTTTTACCCGGTTAAGAAATCTGAAAGACAAGACGTCAGCAAAATCACGAATCTATATAGGAGGTTAAAGACCGAAATGAAGATTCAAAATTATGCAAGTACTAACCCGGTAAAGTTACAAATATCAGTGACTTCATCGTGTTTTATTAGTAACTCTAGTCAATGTTGAAATTTCGTTAGTTCAACTTTGTAATTCACGACATTTTAGTAAATATAATGTTATCTATTTAAAATTGCCTAGATATTGAGATAAAAAATTGTACTAAATTTTGACAATTTAATATGGCTTATTACAAGTACGACATAAGAATTGAAATGATTGCATCTAAATTTTAGATGTTTACAATAATTATACTGTAATAGCAGATTTTTATTCGGTCGTAAATTATTTATTTTTTTTTTATTTTTTTTTTTTAAATCAAAGTATCAATTAGTGCTGTATGTTTTTCGAGAAAAAAAAAAATCAAGAATTTAATAACCGTACAAAGACGTTTAAATATAAAATAATACGTTTTTATGTAGTACAAGGAAAATTTTACAAGATAAAACGTACTAAAGACAATGAAAACTTGTAGCATTAATTTAAGCCTTTTACAGTTGATTAAAAGTTTCTTAGAAAATAGGAAATTAAGTTTATTTGATGAAGGAAACAAACTGATCTTAACTTGTAAACGCACGCACTTCTTAGTTTTGGCCGCCTGTCATTTTTAACATTTCTTTTTTTTATCTTACTCAGTTCTTACGTGATAATTAATAAGTAATTAGCTTTAAAAATATCCATCGTACATAATTAGTTTTAGTAAATCATACTACACGGAAATATTTTAACACCTTGTATCAAAAGGTAATTCTATCTTATATATTATGTCTCATATTTTAAAAATAAAATCTGAACTAGAGTGCAAAACTATGAGTAATAAAAAAAAACAGTAGCTGTATAAGTAATAAAATAACAATATTTGCAAAAATGTACAATCTAAAAAAAAATAACTTCAAGAATCCGCTGAATCATCAGTTTCATCATCTGAATACCGGAAATTAAGGCATGTGACTACTTCATGGCTGAAGTGCCCTTTGCATACATAGTTCTGCTAAATTTTGCAAACAAGACGAGTTCTATTATTTTTTTTTTTTGATCAGCAAACGTAGGAGATCGGTCTCTTATTACATGCAATCGGTTCAGTTTATATTTGCCTAAAGGGCATAAAGTTCCTGCGAAAGTAATGTAATTGTGGCCGCCCGATGTTTTAGAATTTCTTCCACCAAATCCATCGCAAATGTGAACATAAATTTTCTTCTTACTAAAGTGTTGTTAGGAAAATTTCCGTTCATTATTTTTAATGAATTTATTTCAGTGATGTCGAGTAAACAATAGGAAATAGTCATCGGCCATCTTTATGTTCTTCTAGAGGTGGAACATTTTGATCATAACAGGTCTACAACGTGTACACCACAACCTTAGTATTATTTTAGTATATAATTTGTCGATAAGATGTAATATTTTCCGGGGGATTAATATCATTTTAATATTAGCAAACTTCCACAGGAACATGCAGCATTGCATTATACACATATGTCAGAAATACTAGTGATTTTCATGGAAGTTGCTTGAGAATGTTTGTAGTAATTAGATCATACCCCGGTGCTTTTTATTATTCAGTTCTTTTATTATGGCTCCTATCTCAATTGGAGAAAATGGTTTTATCTGTCTATGCGTTGTTGCTGAGGAATATTTCAGATAATCATGAACTTCAGTTTCAAGATGTGACGTGATGTTATGTGACTGGAAAGCGTCTAGCAGATGAGTAGCGAATATTTCTGTTCTTATTTCGTCGTCTATTGCCCAATTTCCGTCATGCGTTTTGATCGGATCGTTTCTAGATATTGTGTAATTCGTATATTTAGGAGCAATTGTAATCCTTATATATAACTTAGTTAGGTAATCGGTAAATAAATCGTGTTTAAATTTTTGTAATAGCATCTTGAGCTTTTTCGTTTTTGATTATTTAGTTGAGTTTTGTCGTTTGGCCATCTTGTAAGTATCCATCGTTTACGCAGTTGCCTTTTAATAGCTGCTTATTTACGAACAAAGTCAGAATAAATTATAGTTTGACTGACTTCGGTGTTTAGCGGCGGAGTACTTGAATAAGCAACATTTATAATGAGGTTGGTAAATAAATTTGCGGCGTCATCGATACTAGATTTTGTTTTCAATGAAATAGATCGACTGAGTCGTCTAATAGCTGTTTAAACTTATTCCAATCAGTAAACCTATAGGTTAGTGTTTTGTTTCCAAACCTGGTCACTAATCGTTAATATAACAAATGAATAATCCGAAGATAACGAGAAGTTGTCATTAGTGACTTTAAAAGAAGTTTCTTAAATACATTTTGTTATAAACAAATCTAAGAGGTCAGGAATCTTATTTTTGTCTGTAGGCCAATAGGTAGGCAATCCTCCGGATACAATGCCGCAATGTTCAGTATCAATAGCAGAATTTTAAAATGATTGCTCTAGGAGTAATTAACCTAGAAGCCCAATGCGTATGTTTCGCATTAAAGTCACCTCCAATAAGAAATCGCTTATACATTCGTTTCATAAAATCTATGAACTGAAGAGCTTGTAATCTATGTTTTGAAGGAGGGCAGTACACCGCGGCCAAGTTTAAAATTTTTTGCGACAATTTTACAGTGATGCAAGTAGCCTGGAGATAATCTTTACTGAAACCTGGCATAGTATTATGAGTAATGCGACTTTTAATAATTATTGCTGTTCCAGCATGCGCTTTACCGTCAGGATGTGATGTCCAGTGTGTGTTATAATTTTTAATATTTAAAAAGCTCCTATTTGTGAAATGGGCTTCTGATATTAGCATAACATCAACATAATTTGATTGTAGGTAAAATTCGACTTCAAGTCGATGATTTAGTAATCCGCATAGGCGATCCTTCCAATGTTTTCAAAAGTCTTTGAAAAATTAATACAAAAAAAGGCTCCAGATGATTATTGATCAAAAGAAGGAAATACGGAATCATCAATTCGGATTCCGCATTGGACACTTGTACAGATGGTTCATCGAGTTGTAAGCCAAATTGAACAGTGTCTTGAAGAAAAAAAGTTTTGCTCGACGTATTTGTCGATGTGAAACAAGCCTCTGATAGAGTTTGGCATCCAGGCTTTCTCTATAAATGCAAAAAAATCTTGTCACCGGAATATTATAATATTTTGAAATAATACCTGGAGGATCGATATTTTCAAGTAATAATTAATAATTGTCAATCGTCTCCACATAAGATTCAGGCTGCAGTACCTCAGGGCAGTGTCCTGGGGCCACTGTTATACTTAGTTCCAGAAAATACATTTATAGCAACCTTCGCTGATGATACGGCAATGCCAGCTTCACATGAGTGTCCTAGTGCGTCCACATGGCATCTTCAGGTTGCGATAGACCAGATCGTTGAATGGTTCAGCATTTGGAAAATAGCAATTAACGAAGCCAAATGTAAACATTTATTGTTTACTAAAAGAAAAATTGAACGCAAAAAATATCAAGTTTCGTTAAGTGGACCAACAGTACCTCAAGACTCTTCTGTTAGATACATAGGAATCCATCTTGATCAGCCTTTAACATGGTCATCGCGTATAACGGCAAAAAGGACTGAATTAAATATAAAAACAGCAAAATTAAAATGGTTATTAGAACCCAGATCGCAACTAGGTATTAAAAATAAACTTTTATTGCACAATGCGATACTTAAACCAATCTGGTCATATGGCTGCAAACTATGGGGATGTTCCTCTAAGAGCAACATTCAAAAAATACAGCCGTTCCAGAATAATATACTACGAAGGATAGCTGACGCTCCATGGTATGTCACTAACTACACATTGCTTAAAGATCTTCAGATACAAAACAAGTAATCCAACGAGCTGCTAGCGATTACCTGGTGGAAACACACGAAAATCCGCTGGCAATAAGTTTGCAAGTTCAATCGGCGGTTAGAAGGCTGAAGAGAAAACGTATTACGACTTCGGATAATGCTTTCGGGCTGTCGTCATTCATAACTTGGGAGTTCTGTCGCTGGACCGACTCCTTCTAAAAAAGTGTGTTTTTTGTTCACATTCATTACATCTGGTAGATGACGGGTTAGACACGTCTGTTGTAGATTAGAAGAAGATAAAAAAATAATAATAATAATTTGTAGCCGGTTGCCACTATACTCTATTAATTTCTTCTGTATTGTGCACAGTTGATGAAACAAGAACATTATTTTTTCTTTTAATATCCATGGATACCAAAGAATAAAAATGATAAATTAACAGAAATTATAACAAAAAATAAATAAATAAACTCGAGCTAATAATGCAAAAACATAAAACGACAACAGAACCTGACATCTATAATGACGGAGAAAAGAACAAGGCCTGTTACACAAACGTACACGTTCCTGACGATAGTGTCAACTTTGAAAGTGGTTTTTTCGATTCTGACGCATTTCTAGGCGAAAAATGTAAACGGAATGTTTTTTTCAAAGGTTCAAATGGTGAATACACGTCGATCCCATTATTCTAGTCCTGTTAAAAAATTATATCCGGTTTTTTTTTAAGAAAGGCGACCAATTTGCTGCCCGCGCGTACGCTTACGGGTTAAGTATAATCTTACCGCAGGAATGCTTCAAGGATCTACTGTGTTTGGTTTTGCGATGGTTTTCAGATTTCTGGTAAGATTCCTTCGTAGTATTCTGGTACCGCTGTATTTTTTGAATGTTGCTCTTAGAGGAACCATAGCTCGTAGAACCACATAGCCAGATTGGTTTAATTATCGCGTTGTATAATAAAAGTTTATTTTTAATATCTAGTTGCGATCTGGGTTCCAAAAATTGCTTTAATTTTGTTGTCTTCATATTTAATTCAGTCCTTTTTGTCGTTATAATGGCGTACTCCGCACATTATTGCTGTTTAATTTTCTAACAGGTCGTCCGTCTGCTATCCGTTTACGAACATTCAAATTTTCCTTAATGATCGCTATGTATTTTTCTTTTTACAGGTGGCACTACTGATCGTGAAAAATCGTCTTCAGTGCCTGATAATTTTTTTTTTCAATTATCTTTAAACACATTTATAATGTTAGAATTTGGGCGCATAAAACATACAAATAAACGCTTATACGTATATAATAACCGCAATCTGTTCTCGGTTCATATTTGAGAGTAAATAAACAACTGCGAACTGACCGAAAAATTGATTATAATAAAAACAAAGGAACATTTTTTAAGACACTAGAGAATACTAAGAAAATAAAAATTAAACACTAAACATCGCAAAGAAATAATTTATTAAAAATTAGTAAAAATTATTTGTTTGCCTTTTGTAGTGTTTTAATTTTTTGTATTCTTATTAGTATTTATATTTTTTAAAATAATTTTTTTTTATCGTTGATTCTAAAATATTTTAAGAAACATTTTAATAAAATCTAGTAAAAATTATTTGTTTGCGATTTGTAGTATTTTAATTTGTTCTAAAAATATATATATTTTTTTTAATGAGGGGTTCCACAGTTATTCATTTATGTTAAATAAATTTATGTGTATATATATATATATATATATAAAATATACAATATACAAGTTCCAATATATGGTTTTCGCTAAAAACGTTCGTACGATGAAATTCGTCATATTTGAAGTGAATTTATTAAAAGAAAAAATTAACTGGCTTCGCAACTTGCGATAAACCGTTATCTAATTTCTAGGATCAATTTTTCAAATTCTGTTTTAGATTACACGAAAAAAACTCAAATGTTATCGTTAAAATTTTTCGAAATTTTATCTTTTGTCATCATTTCGTCGTGTTCGATTTACGACTGTTTGAAATGCTACTCTTGCGGCGACGAACTAAGCGAAGTCAGCTGTCCGACGGATTTAAATAAAATCGAACCGATAGTTTGTCCGTTCAAGGAGGACGTTTGCAGGAAATCGGTAATACGAATTTTAGATCATCGTCCGATCGTCATCCGGTCGTGTTCTTCGTTATGCGCGCTAAATGAAGCCACGTCCGTTGACGTATATTGCTGTCGACGAGATTATTGTAATACGGCCGTTTCCGGTCGTTTTACGATGATTTCGATCGTATTCGCCGTATTTCCGGTTCTATTCCGACAATTATTCTGACGGACGTACCTACGATGTTCGTTCGTAATGTCGGAAGGTGTATTAATTTAACGTTCGGTTCTATTTTTGTTTTCCTCGATCGATTGCGAAGAATTAAGAAATAAATGTTTCACACATTCGGTTACTGCATAGTGTTATAATAAATCGTTTTATTCTAGTTATTTTACATCTTATCCGTTACGTACGTTTTTTATTATAATTTCACTCGTTTCGATAATTTCCATGCATAATACCGTCAATAAAATAAAATAATAAATAAATTAACATTGAAAAAATTAAAACCTACATAAAAAAATAATCACAACAACGACGAATTTTAACGATCTCACTCATCCAGGAATCGAAATATACTATAAGAAAATTTAAATAGCAATAATTTTTGAAATAAAACAACTTAATAACTTATTTTATTTATTATTTTAAAAAGTTTATTAAAAAGAATTTTTAAAATACGCGATTTTGCTTATTATTTTATTAAAATAATTAAATAAAAAAAAAAAAAAAACTATAATAACCTAATCGACACTACTGCTATAACGGAGAAATTTTCAATTTCTAGTCGACACTACCGCTTTAACGGAGAAATTCCGCTTTATTTCACGTTGTAAACGTACTATAAGTAACATTTTAAAATGGCGAATTCATTTTAAAATCGTTGTTTACGAAACGTAACGATTGTCTACACATCTCGGCGAGTATATATTTGATCATTTAAAAATTAATTTGTAATAGTTCTCAAAAAACATGCTATTTGTTCGATTTTAGAGGGTGATATCCAGGCGAAATGATGTACAAAATGAATGTTACAGATAATTTAATACAAAGTAAACAATGTATCGATCTACGACTTTATTTTGATCATGTACGGATTTAAACGGATAATTAAACGATTACTTAACGAAATAGAAGAGTAAAGTTACATCAAATCAAAAAGTAAACAATAATGCGCAGAAAATGTTTACGTAAAAAATATGAATACTGATAAGAGATACAATTCCAGATTATCAGTTTGGTTTTTGAATTGATCAATAAACAACATAACACTGTCATAGATTAGTTGTTGTGATATCATCGAAGGTGGAAAATGATACGTTCAGCTTCTGTATGTTACGCGAGCATTTGATCGGGTCTGGCATCAGGGACCGTTATTTAAACTGAAACAATTTTTAACTCCGTACCTTAATAACTTGTTCGTATCATACTTAACCGGAAAAACGTTTGCCGTGAGAATGAATTATACTTTTTCTCGAGAACAGAAAATTTTAGATTACTACAAGGTAGTATGCATTGCCCGGGATTGTACGACATATTATATAGTCATACTTATCTCGGATAATATTAACATTTGTCGACGACCTAGCTATCCTAAGTGTTAATCCAAATTCAGAATATGCAAGTATGGCTGTTCGGAATTACGCGTAGATCGAATCCTAGTGCGTGCACATAAAATATAGGTATTCGGTTATGGCGGGTAAGGGAGGAACTGTTCAAATAATAATCGGCGATGTGCATCTCGAAACTTTATTGTTCCTCTCATGAACTAAATCTTGTTGTCCACGATTTAAATAAATTAGTTGTCGAGCAAAATTCAATAGGGACAATAAAAAATCAGCGATTACATTTTTTAGAAAAACTTAACGGCAAATCATATACCTTTACCGTGTGAAACAAGATGGACTGTGAGAAATATAAAAGTGTTCGTTTATCGAAGAACCTGAGAATATTTATCGACTAAAATGCTCGAATACTAAGCAGACTTCAAATTGACTATTATCATTATTTAAGCGATAGATCCTTCTATGTTTCTATAAGTCATCTAGCAAAGCTTGTTTAGCTGGAGTACCGCAAGGTAGCGTGTTAGGGCCATTCTTATTTACCTTTTATCTGCATGATTTTCCGGTAACAAACAACACTGAAGTTGCTTTGTATGCTGACGATACTGCGCTCTTCTGCAGTTCCTACAGGCCGAGCACTATTCATAAACGGCTGCAAACTGATATTGATCGTGTGATCAAATTCTTTTCTAAATTGCAAATTGCTATTAATCCGATTCAGGCAATATTTTTTACGCGTCGAAGGCCTTCTTTACCACGTAGACTTCACGTCAGCGGTGTTGTTATAGATTGGTCAGACCATATACGTTACCTCGGGGTCATTTTAGATAAGAGACTAACTTTTATGAAGCATTTAGACCATGCTACTTTAAAAACAAATAGAGTAATCTGTACTTTAATCGTAAATCTTATTTAAATATAAATAATAAATTAATCATTTATAAATCATTACCTATCTTAACATATGCGTGTCCGGTTTGGTCTTCAGTTTCGAATGCCAGTTTTAAGAGATTACAATTAGTTCAAAATCGATGTCTCAGATGTATTGTCCCCATATACACCAAAGTGTCGTATATGCACTGTATACTGCAGATTCCGCACGTAAAATACTTAAACTATCAAAAAAATTTTTTGACAGTTGTAGTTCGCATCACGATGATTTGCTTTCAGTGATTGCAAATTACGATTCCAGGCAACTAAGTGTTAGGTACACACTAAATATAAGCACCGACGAATTAAACATAATTTACTTTACACATAATTTCTCTGTTATTTATTTATTTCGTTTCATTATTTTCCCGTTATATATAATATTTCCTTTTATCAACGTAAAATTATTTATCTATATTATAATTAATTATTTTTTTCTTTGCGGTGGTTTTTATTATTAATTAATTTTTCCACCATACAATGTTATATGACATACTATTATTATTTCAATTGTATAATGTAAGAATTTTATTTCATAAATGGAGAGAGGAACATCATTTCCGGCACATTTATTAGATGGTTATTGGCGCACATATCTGTAAATTGTAAAATTAATGTCAAATATACTTTCTTTCTTTATTATCAGCCTGCATCGTGCTAATAATCATTGTATTCCTATTTATAATTGCGCGATATTCAGTTATATTACGAACAATTTCAACCGCGCTTCAAGTCGTTAAAAATACTAAAAAAAAATATCACAAGTAAATCAACGTTACTCTTCCGCAACTTACTTCAGGTGTTGAAGAATTGACTGTCGCTAATTTTTCGGAGTATATGTTATATAATAATTTTTAAAACTCAGTTTAGTTCCGATGATGGGCATTTGAAACGTAAACTCGGGTTTATTAATATATCGTTTTAATTTTATTAATAAATCTTTTTTTTCCTTTTTCGTACGCGGTTATTACGAAATTATTATATATAATTCATGTACGTTATTTTAGTCCTCGATTAGATGAGTAACGCAAATAGCAGTAACGGTTCCGGTTGCAACTTGTACTATTCAACGTTCGTTTTCAACATTTCGTAGAATAAAAGTTTGGCTTAGGATCGATTGAACGGTCTGAATGTAAAACGTATACACACAGGTAAAGAATATCAGTTCTTAAACGAGAGTATAGATGCGCTTTAACAGCAACCCATCTGCAGTTCTTTCATGGAGAAGTTTGAACACCCGTTAAAACATTTATTATTTGCTCTTACGTTTTCAATATATATATATATATCGCACGCTGTTATTGTTAGCAAAATTTGTAAAATTTATACGTATATTTTTGAACGCCAGAAAAATGTAAAAAAAAAATCTAGGTGAATCTTTCAAAATAATTAAGATGCAAAGTTGGCTAATAACGAAGAAAATAGATTAAAATAAAATAAAGAAAATTACCCACACGCACGTTTGAATACCGAGGAAGGAGCTTGGTACCAATCTAGCTGTCCGTTGCATGCGTTAATATGTGCGCGCATTAAGTACTCATTTTTAAAATACATAAAATGAAACTTATAAAGTTCTTAAATACTTCTTTCTCCAACTATAACATATATATTTGAAACTACCGGAAAAAATGTTAATATTAGTGTAAAAAATAAAAACGAAATAGGTAAAAAATTGTAATTACATTCTTTTCGAAAAATTAATATAATTGGAAAGGGGCATATATATATGTATGTGTGTGTGTGTGAAACGTATATTATTGAGGTATTACCAGAAAAGTAAGCCTAGCAATTGGTAAATCACAGCCCTAACTTAATTCGTATGTCTTACATAAACTTTATACATGACTCATTAAAATATAAGAAAATATCTTATTTAATAATAACGACAAAAAAAAGGTACTATACATAAATACATATATATATAAAGTGATTAATGATGTGTCGACCAATAGTCCAGACTGACTGCATATCGATAGGTATGTTTCTTCTGTGTTTTCCAATTTTCGCGTTATTATTGTTACGGATTTCTATGTTATCGATCTATAAAATCAGAGTAAACAGTTATACGTACAAAATATCTAAAAACCCTTCGAGAATTTATTTTTTAAAAATTAAACCTTAAAACGGATATAGACGGACAACGATAAAATTATCGAAGTTGAAAAATGAAAAAGGGAAAACCAAATTATACTATTCTTTATTTAGACCGGTTCGAAGGACCGTTTTTAAGTCGATATATATAATTCGAAATTTCAATTCTATCGGACGACCCAGAAATGATGGGCGGTTTTGACGTTTTTTTAATAACTCAAAAACTACCTATACCAAATTTTTGAATGAAATCTTATTTAAAAATAGGAAAATCAGAGATTATTAGCTAACAATCACTTGAGGAACATCGTTCAGATGATCGACACATTCATTCGGTCTTTAGAAAATTTTCGAACACTTTTTCAAGCATAGGTCGTTGAATTCAGAAATCCTAGTTTTCAGATCTTCCAGATCTCGTAGACGTATTTCGTTAAGGCGGCTCTTAAGGTATGAAAAAAAAATCGGTTAACTTTGAATTCTTTTCGAAATTATTTGTTTGCATTGTCGCGATGCTTCTCGTTTAAGAATGCTCTGATAACTGAAACTCGACAAAAACTAATCTCACGTGTGTGTACGCTAAACGTGCAGCACGCGGTTTGCGTTGTAATCAGTGTTACCAACTGGGCTATTCAAAAAACAAAACCGTCTGTATTCTTCGGGTGACGGCTTATATTATTATCATTATTCTTATTATTATCATTTTAATTGAAATAAAACTACGAAAGTAAGTCGCGCTTACGTTTGTGTGTCAGAATAAGGTTAAACTTTCAAATCGGCCATCATTTTTCGAAAATCCGCTAAAGTATTGTAATCCGGATCCGAATCGATATCGGCGAAATCTTTGCTAGTATCGGTTTTAGTGAAACTCGGATTATATCGGCTAAGCGACAAAGGACACGGTAGTAATTCTTGCATAACGGAGTGATGAGTAATTAAAGCGGTGAGTGTTGAAAATTCTTTCGTAAAACCCTGTAAGAGACGAACCAATTCTTAATCATTTATCACTCTTTCGTTACTAAACACGTGTGGCATAGATGGCGTAAATTATACATAAATATCGTTAATTACCGGCTATGCGCGTTATTGCACGAGCGCCGTATTGATTATAATTATAAATAACGATGAAATAAATCTTACCGTTGCTATTTCTACAATTCAACCCGATTCTTATTATAAATTAAAATCTAATTCCTTATTTTAAATTATCGACAAGTCAACTAAATAAATTTTTTTAATCGCGATTTGAAGAATAATTAATTTGAACTTCAAAAAACTAATACGTGACAAATATTTTATTTTTATTTTATTCTGTTTTATTTTAACTAGCACGAGCAATAAATAACTTTAAAAATTAGTTGCTATTTAAGTTTTTTTATTTTATCTTTTTTATTTTTTGGTATACTTGCCATTTTTGTTTTCCTTTATTACGTTGGTTTTATTTTAAGTTTTTTTTTTTATAATTTGTTTTTTTTATGTATTTACTGATTTTATTTCTAATTTTTATTTATAATGCTTATCTATTTAAGTTAATAAACTCTAAGAAACTTTCATTAGATGAAAAAAGGGACTATGTTATTTCATCCCTTCTTCAGTCACAATATGTTGATTTAAGTATTCTCTGCATTGATGCCCACCATTATTATATTAAAATTCCCTTCGGTTTAAAGTGGGAGGGGATTTTTAGTTCGGTAAAAATCTCACACACTCTGATTTCGGCTTTCATGCAGTGCATTAACAAAACACTAAATTTCCTAATTTTATCAGTGTCCTTTTAAGATTTCCCCCCAGGCCGTTTTAAAAAAAAACCCACAAGATGAAAATTGTATATAGAATTCTTACTAATCTCCAAATACAAAGAAATGAAATACATATTTTTAAAACTACGTATACATATCAGCGTGAATGCACACACGATAAACGAAACGTTTAAAAATTATCTACATGTTTATATTATAAAATGGCATACGTAAATTTGCTTATGCAGAAATATCCATAACATGTAAATACATGTTTATATATATATATATGTGTGTGTGTGTGCATTACATATATACACATGTTATATATACATACGTTTTTGACCCATAATGATAATATTAACAATAATAATAGTAATCAATTGTACAACGCTGGAAAGAATAAAATGGCATGGTACTACTTATGTATAAATGCGGTTGTTCTTGTAAAATATGTGTGACATACGCGTTTACATACACGAAGATACGTACGCACACACAGACACCTATACATCTATTCTTTTGTGTATATATATATGTGTGTGTGTTTATATATATATATACATGCGTAAGTTTAAAAAAGAAATTCTGTGTTGAATTTAGTTAATATGTCTTTAAGTTTCACTTGTTCCCTGCGCTCGGTGGCACGGATGTTTTTTTGCTAATTAAAGGAAAATATAATAAAATAAAATAAATTTAAACGAATTTTAAAAAATGGAATATTCGCCTCGAACGTTATTAGAGAGCCTTTTTCATTTTATTATTATTATTTACTTCAGACTAGGTCCTGACAAAAATTATTTTCCTACAGTACACCTAATAATGTTCCTAGTTTTTATACTTAATGAAATGCTCGCGACGTTCACAAAGCCATTCGGTAATTTAATTTTTATTGGCATTAGACAAGTGGAAGTTCTTACATGGATAACGGTTGAGAAGTTAATTAAATACGCGACCACCCGCTATCATTGTACTTTTATTATTATTATTATTATTATTATTATTATTATTATTTGGAACAAGGGCTTACCTAATAAGGAAATGTTAACGGTGGTTGGTAGAATTGGGCTATTCATCGTTATTTTTATTGAAAAACGAGAGAGCTGAACGGACAAAGAAAAGGATAACATATTTTTGTTTATGATCCTTCGTCAATTTCAAAGCATTTTCGAGTACATAGAGGACGCGAAAAAGTGAGGTATACAGAGAATCAGAGAGAAATCAAATTGAAAGAACGAATTCACAAAATAGCGAACAATTGTTCGGTCCTTATAAATATATTGTCCACTGGACGTATTATTGACTTTCATAACAATGATGAAGGAAACCTTATTCAACCATCTGTGCGTAATATTGCGTTTTGAAAACGTAATAAACCTTAATAAAAGTAAAATTTACCGGGTTCAATTTGCTATTATATATATATATATATATATATATATATATATATATATATATATATATATATATATATATATGCATATAGTTCTTGTGGGTCTATATGGATGTTTGTGTGAAACGTGCGATAACGGTAACTCGCATTTTTCAGTACAGCCACAATGTCCCGTCTTCAGTATATAATTATTGCGACCACTTTCTCTTTTCACGTTTTTTTTTGCTTATTCTAGTAGAACTCTCATTTCGATTTCATTTTATTTTTTTCATTATATTTGGTCCATGCTTGAAAAGCGAATATATTTACTGAAAATATCATTCTTATAGGATTTAAGATTTCACACTCACCCACCTGACAAATTCTTATCTTCCATAACGCATCCATCATTGTCTTTATGGCAGGTTTATCAAATAAAACAAATTTTGGTTCCACGCTTACTAAACTAACATCGTGTCGTTCTACCATGGTAGTTTTAATTCCTGGCTTTTCTTACCGTAACTCCTAACTGATCCTTCATGAGTTTGTTTTCCCATTTTTACATTTCCTTAATCTTCTGTGTTTAATTTAATACATCTTCCGGTTATTAAAACGTGAATGGCTGCTTAACTGGTCAATAAATTTGTATTCCATATCAGGTTATAAATTAAATTAAATTATTGAATAGAACCAAAAAACTATATATATATATATATATATAGTCTATATAAGTAATAATTTACAACACTTATTATATTTATTCTTATATACCGCTTATTTTTATTAATTATCTTACATGGATACGTAATTTAATTTATAATCCGAAGGTGGCCTAACTATAAAAAAAGTCTTTTAAAGATTTTTCAAACGTGATTAGTGATCAATACTTTTAAGTTGGTGATTTTCTTGAAGAAAATATCATTACAACACACACATACATATATATATATATATATATATATATATATATATATATATATATATAAGTATTTGTATATATACATGTGTATAGTTTACCGTTCAGAACAACACGAGTTCTGTGTGGTATTAATAAGTAACAATTTGGCAAAACATGAACTAAACATACAGTCGATGTTTGCAAACTCTTGTACGGAGAAACTCCCAAATATCTAGGTGTCTTACTGGACAGATAACTTATCGGAAACATATTGAAAACACAAAATACAAACAAGAGAAAACGTCATTCGCATGAACAACGTGGGAAGCGTCCGCATCTACATTAAGGATATCAGCTTTATCGTTGGTATTCTAGGTAGACAAATGTGCAGCTCCAGTTTGGATCAACAGTGTACATGTCAAGAAAATTGCCGTCGAACTCAACAGGTAGACGAGAACGATAAATAGTACTAATCCACTTCAGTAGCGGTGTTATCGGTAATAAGTAATATAATGCCTCCGGCCACCCGACGGATAAAAGCTGCTGATGGACAAAATATAATAGAAACGAAAACCCTCGTGATACGTATGGATACAAATGTCGTAGAACGACTCAAATCGAGGAAAGCTGCATATAAAAGTTCGGCTCAACTTATCTCTGATAAGTTTGACGATACTCAAGCTTGGAGACGTAAATGATCGACTGAAAATCCGGATAAACACAAACTTATCCAAGATCTCTTTGTGTTGAAACACCGGGTTTTAATATCTTCCAAGGAAACTGTGAACGAGACTTAATCGTATCGGAACATGGAAGATGCGGAAAAATGTTTTAATACTCGGGGGATCGGAAACAATGCAACATGTGACTGCGGAGAGAAGGAACGAATCATCAATCGCATCTTACAGAATAATCCAAAGCTAGCAATCGGCGGCTGGATGGGTTAGTTTATCGTGTTATTTACTGATATATTTCGAAGTATTTATATTATTCATCGCTTAGTCACGATCGCTTATAATTTAAAACGGTGTATTTCACATCAATTTAAGGTTCTAGCGTTACACCCATTACCTATTAATCTTAAACAACTCTGACGGTTCAATTTGGAATGCAACTAAAGTACTGAAGAAGAAAGATACTCCATCATAGCACACCAAAAAAGTAAATACAGATTGGGCTAAAACTGATGATGAAAAGGTTGTGAAACGTTTGCCAACTATCTTGAAAACATTTTTCAACCTCATGATATGGAACATCAGCAACATACGCAAAGAATTATACGAAACAATAGTAGTATTACACAGTACTGCCAAAATTACACATACATTACGCCAAATAGGCTTCGTACATGTATTAAAAGTTTGCAAAATAATAAAGCCCCCGGAGAAGATAGAATCACAAATAATATTTTGAAACATTTCCCAAAAAAAGGACTTTTGCTACTTTTATACATATATAACGCTATGCTACGATTATCATATTTTCCAACCAGATGGAAAAAGTCTCTAATTATACTTATTCATAAACCTGGTAAGCCTACTACAGATGTTTCGTCCTATAGACCGATAAGTTTATTGGACACATTTGGGAAAGTATTTGAGAAACTAATTCAATCATTAATTCTCAGTATGACAGATGTACACCTTCCAAATCATCAATTCGGGTTTAGATCGAAACATTCTGCTGTATATCAGTGTCACCGGATTGCTGATGCGGTTGAGTTAGTTCTGCAGCGTGCGGAGTACTGCTCAGCAGTGTTCCCCGACGTTGCAAAGGCATTTGATCGTGTCTGGCATGACGGTTTGCTATATAAACTCCGCAAGATTTTCTCGATTGAAATGTATCATCTGTTGAGATCCTATTTGAGCGGCAAAACGACGTCCTGTCTAGTCAGCGTCAAATACTGGCGTCAGTACCTCAAGGCAGTGTCCTTGGACCCCTCCTTTACAATATATATACTGCAGATATACCCACCACGATGTTTACACTGCAGGCCACATTTGCTGATGACATTGCTATATTAGCAAGACATAAGAATCCTCACGAAGCGTCAAGGTATATTCAATATCATTTATCTTTACTGCATAAATGGGCTCTCAAGTGGAGAATCGTAATTAACGAACAAAAGTCATCGCATATTACATTTACAAATAGACGTGGAACATGTCCACCTGTTAATTACGATAATCATAGAATACCGCAAGAACAAGCAGTAAAATATCTTGGACTAACCCTCCACAGGCGCCTTACATGGAATCTTCACGTAATTAACACCAGAAAAAAATTTAGTTCCTTACTAAAGCAGTTATACCCACTGATAGAAAGGCAGTCGAAACTAAGTCTTGAAAATAAAGTTTTACTTTACAACACTATTATAGCTCCTGTCTGGAAATACGGTTTAGAAATGTACGGAACAGCTGCTAAGACCTAAACAAAATACAGTCATATCAATCTAAGATATTGATGATAATGGTTAATGCGCCATATTATATAAGAAACAATATAATTCAGAACGATCTAAGTGTTCCTTCGGTTATGGAGGTATATAAGCAGCGGTACAACGGAATAGCACATTTGCTCAAAATTTAAATCCGTTAATATCACGCATGAAGACCATCGGACTCTCGGATAATCCAGTTAGAAGATTAAAGAAGAGACAATGTTGCGTTGTCTAACGAATAATAAGTAGTAGTAATTAAATAACATATTTATTAAAAAACAGAATAAAAATATATATATATATATATGTATATATATTTACACATGAAAAAACAACAACAAAACGGTTTTATCTATTGGGGATACACCGTTATTCGAGAAATTCTAAATTAATCATCAATTGCGTTGATGACCTAAAGAGTCGGCATGCAAAAAAGAAAAAAAAAAAAGATTTCAGGAAAGCCTAATAAATTTTTTGAAGAATGTGGAATGGAGTAATTTTTATTCGAATAAATAATAAAAAAGAAGTTAAAATAGCTAAAATTTTTCTTTATATAAAAAAAAAATCGGATTGTTTAATTAATAATATTGTTCTTCATTTAATTCAGTTTTTGCGAGTTGTAATAATTAATTTCTTGTCATTTTATATTTTTTAGAGATTGCTTTTTATTAATACTGTTCTTCATTTTGCTAATTTTTTGTTTGTGAATTGTAAAAATTAATATTTCTTCATTTTATATTTTTTATCTGTTTAAATATTCAAATTGCCTAATCGCTGAATATGCTGAATCGATGGAACATTTTTCTCCACTTTATTATGTACGTAAATAATGCGGTATCGTGATATTTATAACTAAGAAAAAAAATAAATAAAAAAAACATAAATAATAATTTACCTTTATTTTGTAGCCTTTGTTAGTTTTCAATATCAGATAGTGAGCTATACCTCTGGCGTGAAATTCTCTTGGAACGCGAACTGACAAAGCGAAACATCCGGGCTTAGTCGTACTTTCTCTTACCATGAATGCGCCGATCGATTCTTGACTCAAAACTTCTAAAGTAATTTCCCTTTTGGTAGAATAAAAAATGAAAAATTTCGTTTACTAATTACAAAAGTAAGAACGAGCATATATATATATATATATATATATATATATATATATATATATATATATATATATATATATATATATAAATATATATATTTCGTTTTAAAAGTAAAATACGAATATTATTATTATTATATTTTAATCTTGTTATATGCAATATATATATATATATACATAAAAGATTTTTTTTTATAAATTTCCGTTAAAATTATATAAATTATCTCGTTCTTCGCAAAATAACGATAATTTTGTCATATTATCGAAAAAAAAAACCAACGAGTAATCTCTTTAGTTAGAATGAACGTTGTATTTTCGAAATGTGTGTAGATTCAAAAATAGATAACGGATTTTCGAAATTTTCGAGCATACGAAGATTTGGTTATTTTCGAATATTTACGTATTATATAGAGACACATACGTTTACGGGCATACTAATCCTGTACAAATTGACGTAAAATTCGCGTAGAAAATTGAAAATTGATACAGGCCTTAAGTATTATGAAAAAATATATTAAAAGTCTCCACCGACCTCAAATGTGCTAAAAAAAAATTATTCGAGATCAAAAGTAAACAAAAAATCGATTTTTCGTATTTCGTAAACGATAAAAGAGGTGAAATAATCAAAATCGTTGATTGGTTGACGCGATCTCCTCAACGTTTGAGAGGAAAGTATGTTTGCTGTTCAGCTGTACTTTTTTAGATGTATCTGACGAAGTGTGGCATCTGAAACACCTTCTTCCCTCCGATCTATATGATCTACTTTGCTGCTACATATCCGATAGAACATTTGTCGTTAAAATTAATGATTGTTTCTGCGAAGAAAAAAAATTCTATCGTCCGTTCCGCATGGTAGCTTGCTAGGACTCTTGTTGTACATAATCTATACGCAGACATAGCAGTAGTCGGACTATTTTAACAACATTTTCCGATGATATAGCTATAATCACTTAAATCGTTCGGTTTAATAGACATAAAGCTGGCGCTTGCTATTTAACACGAATAAGTGACGACAGGTTACATTTACAAATAGAGAAGTCAGGTGTTCTGAACATGAATAATGACGAAATTACCAAAGCCGATTCGGATAAATTATTATTGTTATTCTTATTATTGAGCTAATATTTCTTAAAAAACTTATATTAATACGGTGGACGCCGCAGCAAATATTTAATTTTGAAAGACAGATCAGAGATTGTTTAATAACCAAATCGGATGTGTTTAAACTTTTCGACGTAAATATATTATATATTATATAGATTTTGTTTTATTATTTAAATGAGTTCTAACGTTAAAAAGGTACAACACAATAGATCAATATGATTCACCAGTGAAGAAAGATATTGAAAACGTTAAAAAACTTTTCGAGCGGTGTTTATTGCACGGTCCTTTCCACGAGTTTAATGAAATTACACGAACTTGCCAATATAGTCGTCGGTGACAGTAAAATTAGAGTTCGTGAAGTCGGAATTCGTTTTATGTCCAACATTAGAGAACAAACATTTAATAATATTAAATTAAAACGCGCCGATAAAATTGTTCCTTCTCTTAACTATGAATATAAAAATATATCTTTATTATCGTCTCAACTCCACGAATAAATAGATATTTCAGTTTTTCAAAAGAGCGCACGAAACAAGAAAAATTTTAAAACTATCTCGTATTTTTTAAAAAGAAGACTGCGGTTGAATAATCTGGACAGTGTGTAAAGTGATTTTAAATTAAAAATGAATAAACGATAAAAAAAATTAGTCAAGATCACCAAACTTTTATATATGAAAAGACCGCGAAGCTTTTTAGCTATTAGATATCATTATCGTGTTGTTTATCTCTGAAAATTAATAGACGAGATACCTCGAAGTAAACGTGACAACCGTTTGCTCGAGAAACATTTTTGAATATAATTTCAACAGGCTGCAAACTGTGTCTGCAGAAAAAAAAGTAAGATTATTTCGTTCATCAGCACGTACCAATTGTCAACTGCAGTCTTGCTCCAGTATAGTATCAAATACAAGAGATGAGGATTTTTCTAATACGAAGAAACGACTTATCCATCTTTTCTAGAATAAGTTCAGATGTCAAAGAGAAGAATAAAGCGAAAAAGACACGTTGAAGTAGCAATTAAAGATTATTAGACTAAAATTTTAATGAAATAAACAATAATACTTTAATCGACTATTAGGACCGTTTTTAATTTAATTAATAGAATATTGTCGAATAAAACTGAACTACAATAGATCCCATAATATTCCGACAGTAGAAAACGCGTTAAAAAACGGCACCTAGTAATATGCATATTATATAGAATAGAGTACCAGTGGCGTAGCCAGACTTGGTTGAAGAGGGGGATTTAAACAAAACTAAATTATAACAGTAAACCCGAGTTAAATTGAACTTTAAGTAAATAACCAAAACTCAAGTAGATTAAAAAGCCCTATGCAATCCAATTCACCGGAGTTATTTTTATACTTATTACACGTCCAATATGTAATTCTATTAGAAGCAATAGACGGCAGAAATATTTAACGTCACTGGAACACACTAATAGTATGTTATTGAGGACAGAGATGGTTACAAAGTATACGATAAATTCCGCGAAAAAATAAACGAAAAATAATGATTTTATATTTTTTGAAGGAATAATACTTAACTAAATTTAAAATTTATTCTTCGCGTTTTTCTACACAATTCTTCTAGTACCTGCTATATTACAAAACTAATTATTTACCTCAAAAACAACGAAATTTAAATAAAATAAATGAAAAAAAATAGTTTTAACAAATGCAAAACTTAACAACGAGTATATATTTTCTTTATTATCAGATTGATTCCAAGGTGGAGGTTAGACACCCTAACACACCCCGGTACGCCATTGTAGAGGACTTATTCAACTTTCGAAGATCGCAATATCATTGAAACGGCAATTCTTAGGAAAAGTATTGGTATAATTTTATGATCTACAACTTTTATTTCGCCTGTTTTTTTGTACTAACATTTACTTGATAAAAAAATTCAAAACACTCGATTTTTCGATTTCGAATAAAAAATTGTTTATTTATACGGGATCGGTAGAGATATTTGATATATTATTTATAATAGTTTACTTAACTTTTCAACGTATCGTAATAATCGTGGTTTCAATTTTTGCAGTTAAATACGAACAGGAAACGATAAGTGCGCGGTTTTGAAATTAATACGTGTATGATAGAGAAATGCGACATAAATCATCTTCTCAGCTTCATAGTCATATGATAGACTACATAGTTTACCAATATACATATTATACATACAGCTATTGACTTTCAGCGTTTACTATATTTCGAACTATTTCCACGTAAATCTTCAACAGACGACTCGTAGTTTGAAGTGATATAAATATTAAAAAAAAAAAAATGTATAATGACAAAAACATATTCAATTTGATGTTTGATGTTATCTAGCAAATGACAACTTTTTGTTAAAAAATAATAATGCGAATGTAAACTGGACTAAACACGTTTCAAGTGATATAATAAATATTGACTTTCAATGACCGATCAAACAATGTTTTGTGACATAATTTAGTCTTTTTAGACAAGTTATCTATACTCGAAAGATGTAAACAATAAGTTCGAAAAAGGAAAACATATTGATGGAACGAAACGTAAAAACGTATTTATTATTTCAACGAGTAAAAACCGGAAAATTTACTTATATTTTAAAGATTTACCATACTACTAGTGTAAAAGAAAGCTTCTAAATATTTACTACATTTCTGGAGGGGTTACCGCGTGGTGCCCCTGGACAATAGCGATGAATAATCTATGCGAATTTTATATTGCATCGGCCAACATCCGTCACACCCGAGCCAAAAGCATAAAAAGATGCAAAGAGAAATAAAACGATCCAACTTGGGTTATAATTGGCTCGGACACGAATAATAATAATAATAACGCATATCGCGCCAATTTTTGCATTTCCAGTCCACCAGTGTATAATCCACGTATCGTTCTTTTAATTTTTGTTGTTGTAAAATTGATCTGTTTCATCGTTAGCATTTTCAACTTCTTTTGATTAGCAGTAACACTAATGGTTCTTTAAATTTTGTCGGCTGATTTTCGATACGATCAGCAGATGATTTTAATTCTATCCGGTCAATAGTGGAATTTTCCGCTTTATGCGAACTATTATAATTTGAAATGTCTATTTTTTACGCTGATTAATTAATTATCACCGACTCACAGAGTATTTTGTTGAAGGCTATTGAAAACAAAGGGAACGCGTCAGATTCATCGATTTCATTCATCATGTTCAAACTTAATCATCTGGAAAACTGGAGTATATTTGTGTCTTTCTTACGTTTACACCGGGACATATTGTAGATTCATTGGCTAAATGTGGGTCTTCTAGTGGGGTGGTGTTAAGCCCTTTAACATTTGATATCACAAATTTTATATAGTCGGAACATAAGAAATTCTGGGAACAGACACGTTTAGAGTATATACACATCAGTCGCCTCTTACTAGGTACTATAAATTACAACCGTCTCTTCCTAGATTTCCATGATTCCACTTTTTTAAAAATATTAAGCGAAGAGGAATTGTACTTATTATTACTTGTTGCCGGACCGCCTGTTCCTTATGCAGCTTAGAGAAACTCCTTATTGCCCGCTACATGACGACGTGCAATTTACAATTCTGATCAAGTGTTTTTGAAATGCCCTTCTTTAACGACATTACGCTCCGATAGTCTTTTTTTCGAAACCGTTTAATATTAATCATATCGATATAAATTATACCGCCGTACAGTATATTTGGTAAAATTACACTTTTATAAAGTATTAATCCTTTCCTGTAATTTATTCTATTATCATTGTATAATTTATTAAATACTATTATAAATTTTTGTCGGTTTTGGTTGTAATATAGTTAAAGCGGTTATAAAATTTTAAAATTATTGTCGATTAATACTGCCAAGTATAGAAATCCGTACACGTCACTTTCTCTTTACGCATTCGTGATCCTCGTTACGTAGTTCGTACAAACAATCAGCAAATTCCAGTTGCAAATTCTGCGAAATACTTAGGAATGCGTATGGACACAAAATTAACTCGGAGAACCCGTATTGATCATAATAAGAGAAAAAATACGCCAAATGTACTGGAGTTGGACGGCACTCTAAAATCAAGCCGGAGAATAAATTGTTAATATATATAACACCGTCATAAGTCCTATATGGAAATATGGGATACAAATATGGGGATGTACTAAAGTATCGAACCGTAAAATAATACAGACAGCTCCGAATAAGTTTCTTCGACTAATTACTAATGCTCGCTGGTTCTAACGAAATGACGCACTCCATGCGAATTTACAAATATCAACGAAGTAATACAGGATTATACTGATCAACAACACCAGAGAAGATTTCATCATCATCCAAATCCGGAGGCTTTGGAACTTTTGCCCACAGATCGTGACTAAAAAAAACGTTTTAAACCTACTGACTCGGTTGTTACTAAGTAATATACGTAACAGAGCTTAACCATCGGGTTAAACAACTGTACATGTTGAATAATCATGATTGCTGCTTATTAAAGTAAAGTTTAAGATTGCAGAAAGGAAGTAACCGTCCTTTCTTGGAGCTACATTTAAAAAAAAAAAAAATATTTAGTTGGCCGAGAACCATATTGAGATAAATTTAACTCTTTTTTTTCGTAATTTCTTGTATACGTCGATTTCGAACCATCGATACTCAATGACCGTAACCAGTTATTTATTACATGGTATATACTTCGCGTAATTTCTTTTTCTAGTGGAACGTCACTTTTGTCTCCGAGTGACTATGGCTATATCATCAACGAAAGTAAATATCTTTACGTTATTAGGTAAAGGTACGTTGTATAAATTTGAGAGTACGCTATGCTCCGCAATAACGGTCTATGTATCGAACCAATTTACTAGTTATAACCTAACGTTTTAAGTGAGAAACAAGATTGCCAGTTTATTAACGAACATTAAAGCGTATACTCCGACATGTATATAGCGTATAAAAAATGAATATATAAGCTTGGCGATAGAGTTTCAGAATTATGTAAACATCCAGATTTAGGTACGAATAACGATAAAACTGATTCGAAACTTACCTCGGTATACCGGCTTGAAACCAAGGCGCTGATTTCAGTTCGTTTTCCTCTTTTTGCCTGGCCGAATTTATTTTGTCGATTTCGGTCGGTATCGTCGGCGGTAATGGTGGCGGTGGAGGTATTGTAGGTGGTGGTGGTGCTGAAGCTATAGACGAATTTGACGATATTGCGACCGGCGATGGTGTATGCGAGTTTTGTAATAAAGGTGAACAACACTGACTCGATAACGTATTCTGGCTACAATTTTCGCTGTCCGAACTGCTATAATCCGATATCGATTTGATCGATGTTGAAGCCGAATTCGTTGCGCTTAACTTTGATTCCGAAAGTAACCGTCTGTTTAAATCAGGCAAATTTTACGTACGGATATGTTTTTACAATTTAATAAAACATATTAAAAGACTTACAATCGAAATAGGTAATTTAATTTAACGATGGGCAAATTTGAGTATCATTTTCAGCTGTGTAAAGGAGCTGAGAATAAAAAAAAATACGGAATAGTTTTGATATCATCGTCGCCTTTATTTGAAGCCGGCTACTAAAGTTATAATGAAAATTTTCCACGCATCCTATACTCAAACGAGTTAGTACTTAAACTTATTAATATATTAGGGTTTGTTAAATTCCAAAATCAGCATCGAATTCTGTTAAATAGATACATCGCGAAGCAACTTTTTTTTTAATATAGAAATTAATCTCACGAGTAAAACAAACTGTTGAAGAATACCGTGTATGTACTGAAAAAATTCTTCAGATCGACTTTTCAACATAGCACTCGATTTATAGACCGACGTTATTTATTTATTTATACGATACTTCTTCGCGACTGGAATAATATTTAGGGGTTATCATCGATGCAGGAGCGAAATTGGAAGCAGTTGACAGAAAGGGGATTTATCTATTCCTTCGTTCTGTTCTTTAACTGTACGCTCTTTAAGATAAATTATCGTCGAAAAAGACAAAAAAACAAAAAACATAAATCGAAGACGCACCTATAAGCGCAGCTATCGATAAGTCGTCTTCTATCGTAGGCGGTATAAGCGTCTTTAACCGTGACCGATTTCGATTCGGTTTCTTTATGGACGGCGCTCAGACAACCTTCCGGATTGGGGCGAACAGTCGGAGGCGACTGAACGTGTTCGCTACGTCGTTGACTATCGCCGTGTTTATCGCCAAACGCTATCCATTTTACTAACGGCGGTTTATCGAGCTGCCGTTTATACGTGTTTAGTTCGGTCGGTGAATTACTTTCGTCGCTGGTCGGCGTACTTTCGTTAGAATTTAACCCGGTAACCGTGGTCCGGTTGTTAAACGTACCGGTCGATTTGTCTAAACCGGGTATCGTATTCGGCGGAAATTTATGCCGTTCGTACTGTTGATGTTGTTGTTGTTGTTGATAATAACGTTGTTGCTGATACTGATGATATCGTTGTCGGCCTATCGATAATCGTTCGTCGTCGGTTCCGTTGCGAATATCGCGACCGTTCGTCGACGTTATTTTTTCCTACAATTATACATACGTATAAAAATGTATATATATATATATATATATATATATGTGTGTATAAAACAACATGACTACCCCAGTATAATATATGATAGTGCAGCCTGTTCCACAGTAAAAAAATGCAATTCTGTTCAAAATTTAGCTCTTATAATTGCCTTGAGAGCCTTTCACATTACCTCAAACACAGCTACGTGAAAGCAAACATATTACCACTCCAATACGGGAGACAAATACTAGCGCAAAATATTACACACAATCAATTTGCACACTATCCAATCCGATATCTCAGTCCAGGAATAAATTTCATCGTACATTCTTAAACAAACCAAATGCATCTAAATATCAGAACGCGTTAACAACATATTAGCAAAACTTCAATTATCAATTACCACAAATCAAAATAAACCACGCTCCAAAACTATCGTTTTTGATAACGGTGTCAATCATAATAAACACAGAACTGAAAAAATATAAGAAACACTTAACATCTACAAATATTCTCAAATCAAAATTCTACAACATTCTGGAAATAAAGTACGGTGATTATACACACATATACACTGATGCATCTAAGTCTATAAAACTAACCTCATCGACCTATCTTACACCCAACCATTCCCAAGTATATTATTTACCCGAGTTAGTATCAGTTTTTGTCGCAATCTATATAGCTTTAAAATACATATATAAGCAAGCGCAACCACAAATAAATATATAATATGCACAGATTCGTATAGCCCTCTTCAACATATTCAGCAACACATCAAAAAACACAAATACAGATACTTTCAACCTAAAACGGATAATCAATAGCGTTATCTCCAAGAACAATGAACTTGTTCTTCTATAGGCACCAGCTCATTCAGCAATAGCCGGTAATGAAAACATTGATGGAATAGTTAAAACGTCTCCTACAAATCTAAAAACATTACAATCGACGCACATTACCGATTTACATACAGTCATTTCACAAACGATTAAAACATCGTATCAAAAATTTTGGGAGACCCAATGTGCACATACGCACTTGTATCAAATTAAGTCGAGATTAGGAAATTGTAAAACGGCAGACCAGAAAGAGAGAAAACCCGAAAAATACTTACTTCACAACACCTACTCAACGGGGACTACCCATCTGTCTATCTTCATTTTTACTTCTTCGTCAGATGTTCTTGGAGATTTCGTAATGTTTGTTTTCCACTCGTTTATTTCCGTTCATTCCTCATTCAACTTATTTAACCTGGACTTCACCAGCCGAAATCAAACATCTGCAATCGCCCATTTAATCTTTAAACTATAATTATTTGTATTTTTCATAATCTCTTCCGTATAAATAATGAAAAGTCTCAGCGTCCATATTTCTTTATCTGGCATGTTTTAACGAAGGGCCCGTCCTTTATTCTAATATTTTCATATTCTTCCCGCTATAATTCCTTAACTAGTTGTAGATCTTCGTTTATTGTAGTTTTTTAATGTTCGCATTGATCGAGTATGCTGCGCTCCGTCAAACACCTTTTCGTAGTCCATGAAACATTCAATAACTGGTTGGTACACACAAACAATATAATAAATGCATTATTACATCCGTCATATAATTTTATCAATTTTAAGGTTCAACTATGACACGTAAATAATTCGTTCGCAGTAATAATAACATCAATAATACGATATTACATTTTTTCCGAAGTGAGAATATTCAACTTCTCGAAAGAGGTTTCTTTATATTGCAGGCGCCATTTTTTACAAAATTTTATATTGCTAGATGTTCATGTTCGTATATACACACACACAAACATACACACACGTAAGCAATACACATACATTCGTGTACAGAATTCGATATGCATACACGTATTATTTAGTTAGACAAGGATATATGACGAGTGTTCAGAAATGTTTCCGTCCATTTTTCAAAACCGTACTTACGTATTATATTCTTACGGACAAATATTTCCAAAACGAAATTCATTTATTATTCCGTTTTCAGCAAGATGTACTCATATATATATATATATATATATATATATATATATATATATATATATATGTATATATGTATATATATATATAGTATCATATCTACATACATATAAAATACATTGTTCGTTTAGTCTATGTATACGTTTCCTCCTTTTTTTTCCTTGACTTCACGCTTGAGTAACACTCGGATTACAAATGACATTAATTTAAGGGAAAAATTTAAAATGAACTTGGTCGGGCTATTTTATAATCTGTCTTTCGATTTTTCTTTCAAGAGAAAAGGGATAAGAAAATGACATCTCGGAGAAAAATATCGAAGTTTGTTAACGGATCGTTGTGCTCCTGAATGCGGTTGATCTAATAAATCGCATTTTACCGGAAACTGACTAACGAGTGCCGCTGCAAACGGAGGCTCGAACGTCACTGTGAAAAAGTTCCTTATCAGGACTACAAGACGACGAATTCGAGGTTGATTTTAACACGATTAGATTTGATGAGAAAGTTTGTAAAATTAACGAAAGCGGTAAAACTTAATGATAACTAGAAAAGGAATATCGTATTTGTACGAATACACATTCCATGTTGTATTCAGTCAATTCTGGCTGTTATAACCTGCGAGTGCTCACGATAAAATTCGATTTTGAACTGTAGCGACTATTATTTCCTACCGTACCAAATTTATTTCGCGAACCATCAATCCAGCCAGTATGCACTCTGCCTCTTCCTCTTGTACCAGGTGCTTTACCAAGTAGTAATATTTCTTCTCTTACAATATGTCCAAATATATATATATATATATATATATATATATATATATATATATATATATATATGTACACATGTAGGAGACAGATAAAAGGGTTAAGCTCAAAATTCAATCGAATACGCAGACTGAATGCTGTATAGCTTCAACATCGATCCTGATTAGTCACAAATCGTACGATTATAAATTTTTTGACGTAAAGTAATCGTCAATAAGTAGGATCAGCCTCCGTTGGGAGGCTATCCTTCTTCCGCGTCTTGATAAAATCCACGTCTTCACTGCTGCTTATTAATATAGATTGCACGAATTAAAAAAAAAAAATCTAAGAAATTCATAAAATAATATTATATACCATTTATCTAGTATTTAGTAGCGAGCTATTTTTAAATATTACTAATAAATTAATTATTTCTAATAGAAATCGTCGAGCTTGTAGATAGTCTTGTTAAAATCACAATTATCCTTAATTAATTAAAAACAGGTACGTACTCTAAATACCACTCATTCGTAATGAAGAACCGGAAATATTTTTATGTATGTTGAGCGAATGTAAATTAAGAATAAAACTAGAAATATATTTTAAAACATTCGGTTAACTTGTTTCACTGGGTCCAGAATCGTCAGGATAAAAGCTGAGAGGAAGGAGTTTATTTTTAAAATTTCGGCCAAAAATTAACGGTCTGAAAGTTTAAAACCGGAGGTAGTTCACAACGGGTTTGTTCATTATGTACAAGGGGTTGTCCGAAAAATCGAAAAGATCAGATCTTTTGTTTTTCCACAATACGGTATATTAAAGAAATTTAATATTAAAGCGTTGCATTAAGAGCTGTCGATTATAATAGTATCGGTAATTAAAAAAGCAACCGCATACATTCGGATAAGAATAATATCATTAATTTATATTTATTAATAATAATAATAATAATAATTGCAATTTATTGTTCTTGTATTGTTTCGTCTCGGTTAATAAAATATTCGCAATGCGTAAACAACACCAAGACGGTGAATTATAATTTTCGCTACGGAATAGTGTTAAGCAAATTTGGTAGCAAAAAATAAAAAAAAAATGTAAATAATATTCTTTTTTAAATTTAAAAATAGTATGTTTATTAAAAATTACAGAAATATATGTTACGGAAACTTTACGGTGACAGTCCAATTAAGTTTATTGCCACCATAAGCTACATTTACAATCTTTTGATTACATTTTTTAATAATAATAATAATTTTCTAAAAATTAAGATGATACAAAACATTGAAAAATTATCTTATTACAATGTTAAGTTATACTTGTTTTTCTATTTCTTATTTCTTGAATAGCTAAGTTATTAACATCGTTATATTTGTTATTTACTAATTCTATCGCGTTACAATCTAAAACTACTTCCGCGAATATTTGAATTGGTACGTGACAAATGTGTCGTTCTCAACAATGTAAACAATATTAAATACCTACTTTAGTTTATATATCATTTTAGATCGTAAATTAAAATTTATTCCAATACAATATAAAAGTTTTAAACGCATTTTTAAAAATTCAATCCTTTAACCCAAAACAACTGTGGGCTTATTTGACGCAAAAAGCCACATTTATACTTTATACTATAAGTTGATACCCCCGTGTAATTATTTATTTTAATACAATATCGCTGTCTCTTTCTTTTAACAATATATATATATATATATATACATCCGTCCGTTATTTCGATCACGCCCCTAACGCAACAAAACGTACATTGTACTGCGTGTGTTGATAGTAAACGTACATTCGAACCGTCGGAAAATGTGTTAAACGTTAAAAGATTTGACAGAGAGATATCGCCGTCTACTACTTTTTAAAACTTTATTATAATTTCTGTCCCATTTGTGATATCAATGTAAAACAAAGCCTCCGATAATATAGGTTATAAACTGTGCGAATTTCATCATTATCGCTTTAATAGTTTTTTAGTTAAATTAAAAAAGACAGACATAGGAAAATTTTGAAATATAGATTTTCTGTTTATGTGTAATGCACCAATTATATGAAAATATTCGCAGATCACAGACAGACACTACATATATTAGTATAGATAGATATACATTTATGATTAGGACTGGTGGTACACCTATTTGTATTAATCGTAGAATCATTAAGTCTGTTGTAAAATCGCAGAAAATACTTATTAATAATATCCCCGTATAAAACTGCTCCTACGCACACACTACATTTGTCAATTTTTTATCCGTCGCAGTCCTAGAATTACTTAGTCAGATCGTTAAAATGTATCCAAACTATATCTTATAATTTCTCATCTTTGCGCGACACCACCACACTTAGTAAGTTAAATAAGCTACTTTAAAAAACGTCTGTGCCTCGGGGCGCATGGAAGAAGTGAAACTTAAAGACGCTTATTTGATAAACTGACGATTTCGTACAAATTTCACAAAGAAAAGAAACTGTTTGCTACGGTCAATTTTGACGACGGCTCAAATATTTTCACTCTCAAATGTACGTCGCATATACAGAAATAACGGATAACCGCGCGCGCATGCGCAAACGAACGCTAAAAATTTCATAATTTCCGTACGTGTTTGTATGTACATGTATGCAAACTGAATATATACGTATATGAGTACATCGTGCGCGGGAAAGAGTGAAGGAGCGTGACTACACTGTGGCAATAAGCCTGCCTGTGATTCTATGTGTACAAACCTTTGGTTCGCTGGTTAACTCCTCGTATACAACTCGCCAATATAAGTTTCACTTCAAACGACGAGAAATAAAGACTACGGGTTGGAAACTTTTCATTTTCTTTCAATGCTAAACATTTTAACTTTAACGATCGTCCATAATTTTAAAAAGTACTTACATCGATTTAAGTTTACCTCTCACGATGCCACGATTTGAACGAAATTGATGATATACACCTGGCATTACATCCGTTGTGAATCTTTGAGTCTTCCTCGAATTACTAGTACCAACATGTAAAACTATCCCGTTTCAAATATCGGACACAAATCGATCGATACCTTAGATGTCTCTCGTGAAAGGCTTCATAACGCTATTTTAGAACACTATCGTACAAACGTCATTTTAAGCGAAAGCGCTCGTATCCTCTAATTAATCCTTAAGACTCGATGAAACGGTAGAAATGCGAAAGAACGAAGATTAATGCGACACCCGGTCGAAATTGAAAAGGAAGAGTAGGGCCGATCGGCGGGAATTTCTCGCCGTCCTACATCCGAAATACTTTATTAATGAAGTTTGTTCTCAGACGAGCGTCGTCCGCGTTTATAAAGCCTTTTAATTTTAATTAATCGTTTTTTTTCCCTTTACGACACCGATCGATTTGTCAAATACGATCTGAAAATCTTCCGCCATTTTGTTATTCTGCTTCGTCTATGCGTATCTTATTAAATAATTTAATTACTTAATTAAAGCGTATATATTATAATACGCCGGTTATAAACAACTACAAGTCATGCAGTGATGCCTGACTTTTCCGAACGAAACGCTTTACGACGAAATATCTGATTTACACGCTTATGTGCAACTCCGGGGCATTAAAACATTTTGTGAAATTTTTTTTTTATAATCGCTAGGCGCATCCGGTAGTTGAAATCACCAAAAAATTAATATTTGAAACGATCACAAAAACCTTTGTGACTATTAAGCCGTTTTCAAGTGGACAAAAAAAAACGAAAATAAAATATAAGAAAATATTTGATACATAATTATAAAATAACAATCCGATTAAAGACAAAGCTGTGTCAATAAACTAATCCGATGCTGAATGTGGTAAACAACACATACCAATTACCACGTGCCTAATAATCTATATGTAGATTTTTTTTTCTTCATCACAACTGACCAACTTTAGAGGCCATTGAGATGAGTGATCTTTTGTAGACGGGCAGTAACTCAGAAGTACTCCCTTTAAACTTATACTGGTTGGACAAAGTCTAAAGGCTTATTTCGCCACACAGCCTGCGTATTTCACCGGAATCATTCAGCAAATCGGTAACGAGTGGATTCGTGTGAAATTCGTGCGACATGTTTGTTTAACTGTCTTTTTATTTCATCTTCCACAAACATAACGTTTAAGTTGTTACGGAGGGTAAAGTTTGAGACGTACCAGGGAGCTGCAGCAATAGTTCTTAATACCCTATTTTGATATTGCTCTATTTATGTTTTTGCGCAGCCCCCGTACACCCAGATCGGTCTTAAGGTTAGTTTATGTAGTAGAGTTTTATTTTCCAACGATAATCCTGATTTATTAGTTAGCGTTCGTGATATAGGTCTGGTTTTAAGCCTCAAATGCTTGATTTTTTTCTGAATATGGGTAGCCCAGGTCAGCCTAGTGTCCAAAAATGTATGCCTAAATGTTTTACACTATTCAATCTTTCGTTCTGTGAAAGAAATATGCGTTGACTTCCTTTCATTGACTACTATGCACCATCGTTTTAGTCAAGTCTCTACATGCCCGAGTGACTCCTGCAGTTTTATTGTGGCTGTGTTTTCACTCTTATTCGCAGCTAGGATTGCTGCGTCATCGGCGTACAATGTTACTTCTATATTGCCAAGCTCCGTGAAGTCGGACGTGTAAATTAAGTACAATATTGGTCCAAATTCTTGGACCAATATACATAGCCACAAACATAAATATTGCATCTTTGCTACAGTCAGATCTGTTAGTGTCTCTTCAATAATTTTAATTATTTAAAAAGACCAATTATTAAAAATAGATGAAGAATTTAAAAAGAACAATACACGTTCCCTTTATAGAATATTTAAGAACATGCTCCAGAAGTACCAAGCCTGCGTTATGTTTTAAAAAGCAAGACGGAAAACTTGCTCTCCAATATATTTACAAAATTTACTGAACTGTAGAGAAAAAGAGGCGAGATGTTCCACCTGCTAAATACCGTTCAGCATTTTACTGCATACCAACAGCAGATTATCAGTAACTCGTTCGCGACAATGTGCCTGTAGGCGGGCATGACGTTTTAGAGCCGGATCAGTTCGACTAAGGGATCTCACCCATTCAAAAAAAAAACAGCAGAAGACAAAAGGAAAAAACCACTGCTGTGTTCTTCTCAAGTTATCATCATTATGACAGAAAATCCAAAAATAATGGCCCTGAGACCGGTGCAGCACTTAGGTGGGCACAGTGTGCGAAGAATCCGACCGTCCGTCAATGGTAATATATGAAACGCGGATCCATAAATAGTAACTGATATCTGGAATGTTGGAAGTTTATATCAAGCTGGAAAATGGGATAATATATTCAAAGAAATGGTGAAACTAAAAATAGGACTACGTGGAATGTACCAAACACGTATAATAAATAAATAAATAAATAAATTACGTTAATTCCAAAGATTTAAAGTGGATAAAATTGAAACATTGAATTTTTTATTTATTCTTTAACGCGAACTTTATAAGAAACTTTTCTCGTAAACAATTTTCGAAATTGCAACGATTGTACACAATCTGAATTCTCGTTAAAAGCGCCGATAAAAAAAGCAGACGTACTAAAAAACTCGTAAATGGAAAACATTCGAACAGTCGGTTTGAAAAATAGTTACGCTGATCAATTGGCTCTCGTGAAAGAGGTCCACGGTCCCCCCTTCGTACTCGGTTAATAACATAACGACAGTTCGGTCTGAAGTGATTCGCTCGGTTAAAGACCAAAAAAAAATTACCAAAGAAACGGCTGCATTCTACGATACAACACGAGAAAATTTCTAAGTTATATCATCCAGGTCCGTAAAATTTTATTGTTATTTTATTTTTTGACGAATAAAATTAAATTTAAAAAAACATAAATTTCTGAATAAAAAAAAATTGAAATATCCAAGAAAAACTTTAGAAAAAGAATTTCAGCGACGACTGGTAGGACTGAAATGAAATTCTCTGTACATAATACAACACCTTACGTAAACACACATAAACACACGCATATATATACATATATACTAGATATTACCCACGGCTTCCCTTGTGTAATTATTTTTTTAAATATCATATGGCTCTCTTTTTCTTTTAACAGGTTTATATATTAATATAGTATACGTATACATACATACATATATAAATATATATATATATCCGTCGTTCTTTCGGCCACGCCCCTAACACAATTAATATAGTATACGTATACATCAAACGAGTTTTTATTATAATTCGTTCTGTGTACGAACATAATACATTATATTAATTATATTATTATATATATATATATAAATATTATATATATATATATATATATATATATATATATATATATATATATATATATATATAAACCCCTGGTTACAAAATTGGATATAATAAATAACAAGGCATTAAGAGCACAGTCAAGGTCAGAAGACCTAATGGAGATAGCAAGAAAACTCAAATGGACATGGTGGGGTCATGTCATGCGGAAACAAGCAGAGAGCTGGACCAGGAAATGCAGAGAATGGATTCCGCTGGATAGGAAAAGGAAAAGACGAAAAAAACGTTGGAAAGACGACATTGTTAAATATGTTGTTGGGATCAATTGGATGTGGAAAGCAAGAAATAGAACGATTTATATTTAATTAAAACAGTATATTAGTTTTATTTTTGACCAATTAAACTAGCAAACTGTTTTAATTGAATAAATATATTTCGATTCGGTATGAAAAGTATATTTATTTTATTTAATTTATAAATTCCGTTTCAATTTATGGGGTTTACTTTTTTTCAACCGCCTGGACTCACGTTAATAAATTAAAAATTGTCTCATTTGTAAGTGTACGCCATTGTTAAATCTTAAAAATCGTGCTTTCTCGTCAATTACTATGTAGATCTCGTTGTATATATCGTCGTTTCTTTCATATTATCTGGCATTAGTGAAAATTCGAAGTACTTTATTCTACAACATTTGATTTTTTTTTTTTTAATGTTTATCGCAACTTCAAACTGACAGTCATAATTCTATATCGGTTTCAATATTTGAAAAAAAAAAAAAAAACTGTCGCGGTGGCATAACTATCAACTCGTCGGTCAGGTGTTCAAAACCAACACGCAACATAGAAAATTTTCATCATTATTTAATTCTTAATTATCAGGCAATAACAACATATGCGTGCTCATATGAGTCGCATATAAATAGTGCTTTGAATGCTAGCTCATTTCGTACGTACAAATAAACGGTCTCGGCAACGGACAATACGAGCATGAATGATGATTTGAAAAATATCACTCAGCTAATTAATACTCGGTCTGCAGCATTTTCCTATTTAGTCGTTCCGAGTTTTTTTTTAATACGCACCTTCATCATCTTCATCATTGTCGTATTGCTCGGTTTCGAGCGTCGTGATCCATCGTGTAATTTTTCGTATAATTCGTCGACAGTTGTCCCGATTTTCGATCGTCCGCATCAGTTCTTCAAGTGACAACTTTGTCCAGGACTTGGATCTATATGTATATATCGGTTTTGGGACACGTCCTCTTCTTTGTCTACCATTCATTTTTCCTTAGATAGATTTTGTATCGAAAAAACTGTGCGCGATTTTTAATTTGTGTTCAATTTTCGAATTAGTTACAATTGGATTATACTCAATTTTTTAATTGGTAAAATTTATACATACAGGTTTTTCACACATTACGCTCTATTTTAAATCGGCGTTTCATAAATATAAAATTGGACCGAGTACGCGCCCCTCTGTTGCTCTCGCTCGTATAAGTTTTTTCCATGCGTTATATACAAACATCGTAGAATTAGACATAACTCATTTCATTCCGTATCTATGTCAATTTTTTATTTTGGGTACTTAATATGGTGTATTTGTGTATACCACGATTTATTTATTTTCTTTCGTTTTTTTTTTCCTGTTAACATTTGTTTCATTAATTTTCCAGATTTAATAATACTATTTAAGTTAATTGTTAAGGTATAAGTTAACTTCATGACACTCGTTATGTCTCAGTATGAAATGAAACTTCTTTCTTCTTATTGCATACGGTTTCTGTCGACTAAGTAAGAATCGATAACTTTACAAGACTTATCTCGGTAATATCTTCTCGATTACCGATCCTCCTATTCCATATCTTGTTAAACATCTGCGTTACGTCGAGAAATAAATACAGACGTACAGGTGTTTTTTTTTCTTCAAACATTTTTCTCAATTCCATTTTTAGTTCTATTCTATTATAGAGTGCGCTTTTAGAAATCCGAACAGACGATCGAATATAATATATTTGTCTGATAGCTATTTCAATAACTTAAGTAATAATTTTTTCGAAGCAATTTAGAAATAACGTGATACGATATCTGTCTGCGATTTGCCAGTTTTGGATTATTTCCGCTACATTCTAAAGTCAGGAAAAATATCAAATTCTTATAAACCGTTCAAATTGACGCCGTTTTTTTTCAAAATTATTACTGCTAAATCCAATATAGCTATTATGGAAAGAACACAAGCAAAAATCCTACGGAAAATTGTGAATGTTCCTTGGTTCATACGAAATGATGACATCTCTAAGGACTTGAAGATCAGCTCGGTTAAAATCCGTAGCTCAAGTGCAAGATAGAAAGACTAAATCAACACTCAAATATACTAGCAAAGAACCTGTTGTCAAATCGCATTAAATTCAAACGAATACACAGATTCCGTCCTCTCTAACTTCAACATCGATCCTAATAATCTCTTACTCTTAAAAATTGCGGATTAAAATAACGTAAAATTATTCATCAATAAATAGGATCAGCACGCCCGTTGGGCTGATATCCTCCTTTTGATTTTTATATTAACACGTCTTCACTGCTGCTTATTGTTATTAAATACAGATTGCATGCAAAATTTAAAAAAAAATTTATAATTAACTGAGATTCCGTCTGTTTCATTCTATTCGCTCTTAATTCCTTCCCTGTCCGTCCTTAAAACTCCTTAAAGTACCCGTCTTTCTCGTTCGATGATGAACGATTATTTTACTTTATAATCGTCTGTTGTATCGAACGTAAATGTTGATTCACGTTAGTATTAACTAATACCGCCAATAAGTTTTGTAACGTTCGCCACTAATATAGAGACTATATATTGGTTAAATTTCAATAAAAAATATTCGGTTCGGGTAATAGTAATATACTGATTTTTATCTTAGTAAAAATCGTTGTGCTTTTGAGTTTAAATATGTTGATATTTTTATCAGACTCATTTAGCGCTATTATTACTCGAGTACTTTTCCAGTCTGTCGAAAATTCTCTCTTACTTTCTTGTTTTTCGAAAATAATCCGAAATTCTTTTTATCGACAGTTCCAGAAAAAAAAAATAAATAAACCGAAAGATTTTAAAAAGTAAACACATAAACACGTAAATACAATTAAAAGAACGACAAAAAAAAGTTACATACACACACCACATAAGTACATACGTACACATCCACGTATTAAACAGTCGTTTTATACTCGACGATTCTTTTAAGAATTTCTAACCGAGTGGGCGCATATCCTCACACGGAGATGTGTTCACTTGGTCAGAAATTTTCAGAGCACATAGAACAAACGAAAATAACGTTCCATGCAAAACGCGCGCTCCTTATCAGTATAAGATGCTATGATAACTGTACACTAAACGTGGAGCACGCGGTTTGTGTTGCAGTGTTACCAACTGCGCTATTAAAAAAAAACGTATTCGCCTGTATTTGTATTTAACATAATATGTTGGAAGCACGGACTGATAATCATAATAGCCGAAGAACTGGACGTTCTATTAAATACACAGGCAATAAGGTAAATATAATTCAGCGAGTTTTATAAATAAAATGATTTATATATTTTGTAAATGTCAACGGTCGGCTATATTATCGCGCTATTATAAAAATATAGCTATCTATACTGGCTTTTCTTCAACGTTTGTCATGTTCGAGTGGACACATGATTTATATATATATATATAATATCTAGTGATGCTAATTTTACATAACTGTACATACATTTCACATTTATGGAAAGTACATCTATCCACGTATATACCAACGTAGTGTATTATAAGTGAATATATATATATATATGCGTATATATAATAAATTCTAATGCATATATATATATGTGTAATTTTAATACGTTACCCAGATGGCAACTTGATCTTGCCCGATGTTATTTTCTTTTTTATCCTCCAATCTGGCAGCCTGTTTATTCAGTTGTGCCGTGTAAGCCATTCGAAAGGCGCTGCCCACGATAGAATTTAATTCTTCCGCCTGAAATAAGAGTGAAACGTTATTAATTCCGCTGCTTTGGATTCGATATATAAGAAATACTTGTTTTCATTACACACATGTATATATATATATATATATATATATATATATATATATATATATATATGTTATAGGTAGGTAGATAGAAATATGGATGTATAAGATATTACTCCATCGGGACTGATCCAATAATAGTCGTCGGTCATATAATATTACTCCTAATCTAACACCAAATTCTCCAACCATTTAGGATACGGCAGACATACCTACATAACATACATAGTACGAACCGTTCTAGAAACTCCGTTATAACCTTAGTACCAACATTAAAAGTATATATCTATTTTTTTTTTAATATATAAAATATTGCTATGTACGATCTTAATACTGGTATTAAATAAGAACATACGTTAGTAGTAGAAAAAATAAAGTTGAACACGTATGAGGTTATACCCCAGCGAGTAGAACTCCTTTAATTGCTTAGCAATGCTTTTACTAGACACGTTCACTTGGATGGCGACGTGTAATCTGACATCGTTGTTGGTATCTACAACTTGACCAGCTTTTGTATTTACACGCTTATCGCTTTTCATGCGCTGCAGTAAACTCTTGTATAACATCATCGACAAACTTCGTATGTAAATCCTTGTGAATGTCTTCATTACGCGAGTACCGGTAGGCATCTACAATTGCGCGTAAAATGATGTTGTGCCGTTTCTGCACAAGATTCCCTGTTAGACTTGACAGCGCATCCCCACAATGAAAGCCCGTACATCCATGTTGGGTTTATAACTAGGTTAGTAATAGTTTGCATTGTACATCCGATACAGAACGCCTATCGATGAGCCGGTACAAATCTTGCACTCGGCGCTTGATTTGAAACAGCTCCGTTTTTTACGTGGACTTTCCATGTCATTCTGGCGTCCAAGTGCATGAAGCGAATGCTAAATTACGCAAAACCGATAAAGGAGATATAGTGATAACGATATACGTGTAAATATTTTAGTGCGTACGTTTGCGTTTGGGTATACAATAATTAGTCTCGACCTGGGATATAATGGAAGTGCAAATGGATGGATAAATGTCGCTTGTTTAAAATTTGTAGACGTTATTGTAACGTTCGGTGCTAAATATACGCAAGACATTGCAGTAGTCAAATGAATCATTGAACTAAATATGATTTAAAATGAATTTGCAGAACTCACAGATAATGTCAAATATAACTCATAGACATTTAATACTGATGAGCACGTAATAGAATAAATGAAAATTTGTGTATATACATTTATACATATATGTTGTATATTATATATATTATAGGTAATTACTAGAAGGATACTCGCAAAAATGTCAGGAAAAATATAACTGACACGGATTGCTGCTTTTGGCAAATTGAATACAAGATTACCAACCCTACTTAAAAAAAAAAAATAAAAGAATAGAACATAACAGAAAATAATATCCATTTCTATCTATTCTGTGTCCATCCATGTCCGTATATATATATATATATATATATATATATATATATATATATATATATATATATATATATATATATATAATAAACATCACACCGTTCAATAACCCCTATAATACGCGGCACTACGCTAGAATCGGGGTTAGTTCATAAAAGTGAACTATATTCACACGATAACGATGCACGTAATAATCGTAATATTATGTAATATGTATAAATAATAATCACAGTAATAACAAGAATATTAAATTCGTGACAGTTGAAAATATTATTTATTTTTTTAGTTATTATTACCAGTGATGATAATAATAACGTTAAAGATATTAATAAATACGGTAATAATGACGTCACCATCCTCGCTAACTGTTATCATCATCGTTGTAATAATAAAATATTAAAAATAAAATAATAAGAAAATATTATTAATTAATATCGAATAAGTTTAATTTTTATATTAATTAAAATAACTTATTATTTGATGATTAATCCGAAATATTTAACAATCGGAAAATAAATAGTAACAACAATTGGTAATAGTAATAATAATAATAACATCGGAAAGTATTACATATATATTTCAAATTTAAAAATTAATTAAAATAAAAAATTAAATATATATATATAATAATCAAAGCAGTTTACTAGTTTCATCTAATAATGCCTAGTAGACTGTTTTGATCATTAAATACATAATTGCAGTAAAATTAGTAGACCGTGTTAAATATATACATCAGGGCGCAGATTCAAGACCAGGAGGTACTAGGCCTAGAATAACGTAGGACACTTTTCTAAAAAAAAAAAAATGGATTTATTTTCAGATCTTATTTAATTTGGATATCAATCTTTTTGAATAATAAAATACAACCGTTTGATTTTTTTTTAAAAAATAGTTTCATTCAAAAAATAAAAATAAACGTACGAAACTTTTTTCATTTCTAACATTGTTGTTAAGAAAAATGATATTTTCAAAAGAGGAATATTAATGATAAGAATGTTTAACTTCTGAATGTTTGCAATTCAAACATTATATTAAAGAAAAAAAAGTGAAGAAGTTTTGTCGATCGAATATTTGTATCAACAAATAAAAAAAGATTGCCTCGCTTTCACATTCCCTAATATCGAAATATGTTTTCTAATTTATTTACGCATGAATTTTACTGGGGGACAGGTCATTTTTTGCATTATTTGAAAAATTATACGAGAACCACGATATTAAATGATGGAATAAATTAGTTAGCAATAGCGTGCATTCTGATATTTCATATAAAATTTTTATCGATAACAATTGATTTCGCAATGAAAAAAAAAACAGAAAAACAAGAAACAAGTTGTAGAATAAAAGTATTGAAAAAAAATAATAAAAAAATATAAAATTCGTTTTCTATTATTCTATAGGTAATTTCAATTATTTATTATAATAGTTTATATTATTTTATAATTACTTGCACAACCTGTATTTTGTATAAAAAAATAAGTTTTTATTCGTTAACTTATGTATTTTCACTACTATTTATCACTAGCTCGGGGCCCTATTATACCCGGACCTTTAGGACAATGAATGGTCCTGGTATATATCGCGATGCGGTCTAAAAAGTATTTTTGTTTTATTAAATTTTTAAATATGGTAATGATAATAATGAAACTAATGATAATAATAACGACAGCGTGGTGTAGGCGATAACGGCAAACCTCTAAATAAGAAATTCGTGTGAATGACAGCAGTTGCCATAACTTTAGAATGTCGTTCACATCCGCTGATTATTACACGGAGCGAAAAATCATTTAATGGATCGTGGAAATACAAATACGACTTAGTCATACGTGTAGTAGAGAAGGTGTACGTGTGTGTGTGTCTGTGTATGTTAAGCAAAATTGAAATTCTATAGAAAAGTTATTTCATCGCTCTATTTGTTCCTATACAAATAAAAGAGCAAGTCGACCGGGCAAAGTTTTCTCAAGCTGAAGCAGATACTTATAGTAGATAAATAAATAACACGCGTATATTTTTCCATAGACTCTGTAATAGTCAAAATAAATATACCAATAAAAGTGTACATACACACAATGACAAAATATATCTATCCATACATATATATATTCATATGTACACCATTTAATATTGTGTCCAATAAGAGTGTTTATAAAGTGAAACATGGTCCTGTATATATATTATATACATGTTACGGTATATAAAATCGTTGTTGTTGATTTCAATATTTAAAGACTTCGAACCAAACTACACCAATTCGATGATATTATAGTTAAATTTTGTTTTATTTATTTTTATATTCTGTTCTCTTTTAAATTTGATAAATTATTTAACCATTGTGTTTAAAATTTACTTATGAATTATTACACGTTGCAGGTTTTTTACGGAATTTTTCCTGTAAATTTCATTAAGCAACGAATGTATATAACTATCACTTATGTATATTAAAATTTTTTTTTTATTAAGTTTATCGGTTATTTATTATATTTCGGAAGGATAGAACGGTATATTATAAGTTATTCTATTCTTGGGGGTAAAATTTAATCAAAACATACTTCTTTTCTTTCTTTCTTTCAATCACAAATAATTTCAAATCTACTTCATACATGTTTTTCTAATTTTTTGTAATATGTGTAATCGTCGTCGAATATCGTCACTTAGTTAATTTTTTTGCTTACAAAATGGGCTAGCATTTTGAGCATTACCAACGTAGCTGCCACGCGTATGATGTTATACGGCGCTATTTTACAGAACCGTTATTAGACCCGGAACAAAACGTGTGAGGAACAAGCGTTACATGTGATAGAAATGCGCGCGTTAAGATGGTCAATGGGCGTACGTTTATCCGATCGAACCAGAAACAAACGAATCTATGCTAGAATGGGAGTTGCGCCTATCGTAAGCGAACTCCGTGAAAGCCGACTAAGTTGGTATGGATACGTGTGCTACGAGTATAATGACAGTGGTTCACTGATATCGGTAGCGCATATGTTTCAAGTTCCTGGTAAAAGACCAGCAGGAAGGCCAAAGCTAAGATGGCCAAACAACCGAATTGATTGGAAACGATCTATTTGTATGGCAGGCCCCGCGCCAACGGGAAAATGTCGTTGATGAAGAAGAAGGAGAAGAAAACTATTCGATCGAGGTGATTAGTTCAACAATAATCCTCAATTCAGCTATCATCATCATCATCATGTACAGTCGTCACCCTAGGACGAGCAAAAACATTATAACACTAGAACGATGAAAACATACAAGGAAAAACGGTGGAAAAGAGGGACAAATAAATTATTATATAGAACGAATGAATACGTTATACCAGTAATATATAATAAAATACCACAAGAGATTATCGAACAGAAAGTACTAGGGAAATGGAAAAAGGAGGTGAAAGCTGGGTTAAGAGAAAATATAAACGCATTAGAGTAAGTAATAAAATAAATAACACTGACGAGAACAGAGTTATGTGTAGAAGTCTCTAGCCGCAGAATTACTGTCTTACAAATATATATATAAGAAGATTACAAATAGAGATGGGATGGAGTCTTGGTTTGAGGTTGGATGTTAAGTATAACATACAGGAGGGTAGAAACAAATTATTATTATTTTTCTTTAATCAATTGATCTTGTAAGTAATTTAATTAGATTTAAGGGAAAATGTATTTATTTATTATAAGTACTAAAATATTTAATAAGTGTGATTGTATATTTTGTTAATAAACGAGAACACCCCTCCGCTGGTTGCCCGTCCCGCAGAAATACTCAAGTATAGCATCCACACAACACAAGACACACAATAATTATAAGAACACAATCCATGGATTACACACACATACATTCAACAATAATATATAATCACGCACAAAGTGAACACTAGCAATAATATACTATCACACATACACACGCATAATACTTTATATCAAACATGGGACCGACATGCAAATTGCTATTTTTTTTAAGATTATAATGTTAATTGAAATGTAAAGGGTATCTGCCGACGGGTAATGAAAAGGGGGATATGTTCTAAATAAATAAATAAAAAAAAAAAAATAGGGTATCGTGATTAACAATCGGTCCCTTGTTTTGTAATTTTCCGCCACTCATCTCTATCCACTCGACGAAAGACAGGCCTGTCGTTTTCAGTATAATACCCGTTCATCTCATGGGTGTACGTTCAGGTGGTCGCTTTCCCTTAACTTGGTTACGTATTAAATGACCGAAGAACTTCAGCACTCTATTTACGACAATCGCTGACAGCCTTACCGGAACGTCAATTTCTTTTAACACCGATTCGTTTGTACGCCTTGCCATCCAAAGAATTCGAAGGAGTCTTCGCCAGCACGATGTTTCGAAGCTGTAAATTCTTTTTCTGTCCGTTTTCTTTATTGTCCATGTCTCCGCCGCATATAACATGATGGGTTCAGCTATATATATATAGCTATATATATATATATATATATATATATATATATATATATATATATATATATATAACCATTTTATAAAAAAATAAATGTGTTTTATTTCGTCAAAATGTTTTGAATGATTAATGTTAGTTCCGTATAAAAATATTCATGGTACATTCATACAAATTCATATCTATATAATAATTTAGGGGCAGTACACACATGGCAGAAAGTTTAATAAGTATCGTGAATCTTTTATTAGCTTTCTTTTCCTAGACGAGTCCTAAGAAAATAAAACTTTTAACGGCTTTGTCCTTATTCTATACTTACCTCGGTTTCTCGTACCCCTTTTAAACATTACTTATAGCGCGCATGTGTCACTTTTACGTCGCACAGGGGTATACGCGTCGATTTAATGCTTTCTATGTGTTGCGTAAATTAAATCTGCTTTCTCTTCTTTGCGTCGAATTGATGGGATTTAGTATATTAGGCTAATGTTAACTCCGTGTTCAATGTCTTACCTTATCAATCAACAAACACTAAATTGATGACATATGAGCCTCCAAACGCATTTACTCAACTATGTAGTAATATATATATATATATATATATATATTGTATATATGTCCTATATGGATATATTAACGTATTCATTTACTCGCACAAATATATACATAGATAATATTAGGCTTTTTACTTCTTACAGACGGGAAAAATACAATAAAGTCGAAGAATGGATTTTTAGTTGACGTGTAATATACATATACTAAATTTACCAAAATAACGAACATTAGCTGCCCTAAAAACAACTTATTCGACATAAAACTCAGAGATAGAATTGAAATTGTTGATAAGTTCGAGACTCAGCTTCAATTATTGACAATATCGGAGGGTGCAAATTAGAACTACCACATCGCGTACAAAAAGGGCCTGGCACATTTAATGAAAATCTTGCATCGTCCAACTTTAAATTTAAAAAAAAAAAATCAAAATTACATCTATTTTCAATATTCTCGTTCGATGCTGAAACGTGGACAATACAACGTATAGAACACAGGCAGGCGCATGGAATATTTCTAATTACGGCATTTCTGTTCTTAAATAAATGCTACATGTCAGCTTATCTCCTATGGCGATGATCTGTCTTTTAAAGCTTGTTTGGGAATGTCTCGCTTGTTGGTCGGATCATTAGGTATAATCATTGATAATAAATTATCGTGAGTTCCTCATTTTTAGTACATTTCTTCAAGGTGTATGGATATATATATATATGTATATATAAAATAAATTACTCGGTTTACAGAAAAATGTCTGCGATCTTTCATTTAAGGAACGCGCGATTTTATATAAAGGCCTTGTTCAGGCCCATTTTGGTTATTTTGCGGTCGTTTATGATAACCTAAGAATTCTTGATCCGTCCAACAAACAGCGGAGGAAATTTTTGCTTCGAATTGCATCTTTATATCGGACTACACTAAACGCTGCAGCTTGCGTTATCTGTGGGGTCTTACCGTTCGATCTGTTTCTTGTCGGTGGAGTCCTCATTTACGTGCATAGGTTCGGGGGGTGATGTGTTGCTGAGATGAAACATTTAAGCCTGCTAGAGGGTATTTCTGTACAGTCCGTCCCTTATTTAAAATTTAAATAACACATCACTTCTTTGTTGGTCGCGAAGTGAAGCTGAAACTGGCAGGAAAACTTACATTTTTTTTCCTGATATTTTTTTACGCCTGAAAATGCTTAAGTTTGATGTCACCTTCTTCAGTGCGCAGGTGTGTTCAGATCACGGCATGTTTGGTTCCTATCTTCATACCCGCTTGCTGATAATCCTGACTGCACGTGTTGTACTGTACGTGAGGTAGACGATGTGCAACATAAGGTGTTCACTTGCCCTGCATTTACTGCCCTTCGTCGTCAAGTTGATATAGACCGTACGGATGTATATCCTCTTAGTAAGTTTTTTTCTGCTCCGAACAGGTCGTGCGATCGAAATTTAAGTATAGAATACAAAATTTCATTGCTCGCAATTTCACGCCCAAATCAACCGCGACCCCAATATCGTTGCTTTGTTTCCTTTTTAATCTTTACATTACTTATTAGTAGGATGATCGTTTATTTGTTAATCTTGCTAATTACATTAATTAATGTTTTAATATTTTACAATTAATTAGCATTCACATTTTTCTTTAATCTTTATTATTATTATTTTTTTTTAATATATAACTTAATATCTATTTCATTTGGTTGCTTTGTATTTTATTTTATTTCTATTACTGATTAGTAATACTTTTTAAACATAGAATATGTTATTTTAACTTTTATTTTTTTCATATTTTTCATTAGATGTAATTTTTGTACAAACTCGTTATTCTTAATTCGACGGAAGAATTCGCATATACCTTCTTTCATCGCTATAAGTTAATTTTAAGTGTGGAGGTCTTTGCAATTGTGCAGAACGGCCTTCATTATTCTCGTAAAGCTCCCTTTTTTTTTCTCTCAATAGAAGAAGGAGGTTTTTAGTTGGGTAAGCATCCCTTGATTTCCCAGCAATGCATTTCGTATGCGCGGCGTGAATAAAAATAAAATTTATACGATATCAGTCTCTTTGGAGGATCTGTCTCGCAATAAAACAAAAAAATAAATAAATATAATATAGATTACACACATGTACCATACGTGTGTAGAATTTCGTGATAATTAAATTCAATTTATATATTTTTATATCTACGTGTACATATATATGTATATCAGATTTCTACGATTATAATAACGGCGGAAATTTCAAATTTAGCGCCGGACTTCCAATTCGTTCTTTTTATTATGCAGCAACGAATTCAAATTGCATACGATTCATTGTTTGAACTTTATCCATTTAAATAACGCCATACTCTATATATATATCGCTTAGTAAGAATGTTAGACGCAGATAGATATACAGGTATAGATGGAGAAAGATAGATACGGCAACAAAAAGACAAGAAATACTGTTTCGAACATCTTCCTTAACCTTCCTCATTATTCTTTCAGTTTGATTTTTTCACTCCCTTTTGTTTCCGTTCTACCCTAACAAAGTTTGCTATTTTTTCTTTTCGTACACCCTCCTCTATCTAGTAGTTTAACATAAAAACGCACTTAACCGAGAACAGATAATGGACACAAAAACGACCTTTACAGACAATTCTATCCAATATAGATATTACGTATATACATATTACATATATATAGATATTATATATATATATATATATATATATATATATATATATATATATATATATATATATTCGTCATCGAACAACGGAAACTCACGTCCGGATATATAACTTTTTCTATTCTGCTTTTTCTATTTCTTCGTCATTTCCTTCTTATAGATTTTCTTCTCGTTACTCGGAACAAGTTGTAACATTATTCCGCTAGCAAGCTGTCATCTTCAGAAGAACAAAAAAAAGGCCGGAGCTTTTAAAACGGCTTGTTGTCATCGTCATTCCTACGCGATTTTACTGTTATTTCTTCCGTTAACAACAGTCGCGTGTCTCTTATAGACTTTTCCTAAATCTAATCGTCTACCGAAGACAACATTTATTTCTCTCAGTTCGTCGAAATAGTCGCTGTTTTGTTTTTCGCCGAAAATGACCGTAAAAGAGTAGCGTGGGGAATTTACCAATACGCGCGGATGTCAACGTTTCGCGCACAGAAGACGATTGATATTCTTATTGTTTACGGAGTTGACCGCACGAACTTATAATTGCTGACTTTTCACGTAGGTGCGTTATTTACGAGCTGGCGACTGTCGTCGTAAAAGCGTAATTATTTTAGAAATCGTTATGCGGAAACATTACCGTACTCATTATCAACATCATCATCATCATCATCATATTTATCGTCATCATCATTAACATCATATTTATCGTCATCATCATTAACATCATATTTATCATCATCATCATTATCATAGCTTAACTTCTTAACCGAAAGATTTTATTTTAGGAACTCAGTATCAGTTTCAAATTTAACGGTTTAAAGTAAAGCTCATACCAGTGTCGTCTGTATGCTAATATTTTATAGGTACCCCTCTATAAAAAGGATTTATCTCGTAGTGTATATTTTATATATATATATTTATTTGTATTCTAATCTTCAGAAAAAATAAAACAAATCTTATATAAGTAATAATTACAGACACGAAAACATACTGCGCTCAGCAAACAATTAGTGATGGTTATGAAAAATGTAATGCTTTCTTAAAACATTTTCTGTCTAATAAATTTGATACACTGCCCATATCTGTACCAACGTTTGAGATGCATCCTACAGAGGTCAGTAGTCAAGTTGTTAATGACATAATTAAAAGGCTTAAAAATAAAAAGGCAACCTCTTCTGATAAAATAAACAATAAGCTAATTAAACGCCTTCTGATAAAATAAACAATAAGCTAATTAAACGCCTCAACTTGAAATTTAAGGAACTCTTCCAACACTTATCAGAAAATGCATAGATCTTCAAGTCTTCCCCCAGTGCTGGAAAACAGCTGAATTGAAATTGCTCCCTGAACCTGGATATACCTCTTCTGATATCACTGCTTATCGCCCAATTTCTTTACTCAACTGCATTGGTAAGGTGTTTGAGAAAGTTGTGAACCATCTGCTGCTATCATAAACGAACAGTGTTTATTACATGACAATCAATTTAGTTTTCGTGCAGGGCACTCTGCTGAAACTGCTGTTTATAAATTAGTACATACAGTCAGAAATACACTGAATGCAGGGTTGACTGCAGTTGTTTCCTCATTTGATATTGAAGGTGCATTTGATAACTGTAAGTGGAATTTTTGATGTAATTAAAAATTACAAATTCAATCCATACTTAATTAATGTTATGCTAGTAAGCTATTTTCGATATAGGGTCCCTCACCTCAACATTGTACATGCATACTATATTCTGATGTTCATTATAAGGTAGAGGATTTCTGTAAAGCTCTTTAATAACAATTATGAGTTAATCTCGTATGCTGATGACCTCTGTCTTATTTTTCAGGTCACTAAGAATGATAATTGAATTTCTTGAGGCTACCACTATAAATTTTGGACTGACATTTTCTGCACCAAAATGCAGATTTTCTGTTTTTGCCAACAAAAATATTATAGACATTATTGAAAAATTGAAGCTTATCTCTGGCCATGCTATTGAGCACACAGCCATATTAAAATATCTAGGAATTCTGATTGATGATAAGCTTGCATTTATGCCGCATCTCAACTATATTCATTCAAGATGTGATTGTTTAGCAACATCAGTCGATTGCAACATAATACTTGGGGTCGCCATTGTACACGGAGACTTATTTTATATAGGTGATTAATTCAGTCTCTCTATGGTTATGGGGTTGCTACATATATCACACCTAATGTTCTAAAAAATGTGAATAAACAACAGAGAAAATTTCTTTTTAGTATGTCATTTTTGTATCGAACTGCTCCCACCTCAGTTGCCTGTGTTATTAGTGGTGTCCTCCCACTAGATCTATACATCACAGGCAGAGCAGTCACAAGTGAATTTCGGATACTGGGTGACCTGAAGTTGTTAACAACTCTTAAATTATTGCATAATAATGAGCTACGAGTTCTTCAAAATACAATTCCAATAAACCTATTTAAAAAGCATGTTTCCCGAATGTTGTTGACAGAATGGCAAAGGAGGTGGGATGCTAACATCACAGGAAGGAAAACATACCAATTCTTTCCTAATATTATTAACAGAATGAAAATGAAGAAGTTAAATATTAACTTCTACAGCTCTCAGATCTTATCTGGCCATGGCAAGTTTGCAGCATATATAGGTTCCATCTTGTTCATGTTCCAAGGTGTACCTTTGCAGATTTCATAGATGACCTTGAACATTTTATCTCTGAATGTCCTACTTTTGTTAATCAGCGAATTAAGTATAAAGTAGGAGTCCCTTCATTTAAATAGCACTAATCAGTCAGGATTCCTCAAGTTCTCCGTATGCGACATAAATTTAATATCATGAGCCTAGTTCTCATCTTAAAAAAAAATAATAATTCAACCGTGAAACCAATATCTGGAGCAACTGATCAATCTTCTGTTACTGCATTTATTACATGTTTAGAAAATTAAGTTTTTAGGAAATTAAGTTTGTAAATGTAATAATAAGTCACCTGCAAAGATTGTAATCACTGATATAAATATTTCTTCCTTTTTTTTAATAGAAAATAATTTATAATATTCTTGAGTTTTAAGTTTGTACGTATGATGTATTGCACGGTAATGGTTGGAACTATGTTACGTCATCCTCACTGTTGCCACCTAAATATAAGTACACACGCAAAGGACTTCACAAACAAGTTTGAAATAATTATTTATATATGTACGAATGTGCTGGCCTTGTTTGTGTAGTTTAATTTATATATAATTCTCATCCGGTCATTTGCACCTTTATACACAAAAACTTTTCTAAAATATACGAAATGTATTATTTAAAAAAAAAAAGAAAAATGTAGAAGCATAGCCAATTGGTATGCTCTACTAATGCATATGATATATAACCTTTTATGAATTCAATAAATCATAGATACATTATTTATATACGAAAATATAATCATGTAGAAGCATAGTCTAATGGTGTACTCTACCAATACATAGGATATATAACTTTTATAAATTCAATAAATCATACGATTTAAGCCGCTGCAGTCTACGTTTTCCCGTATTCAGCAATTTCTGCGCTTCTATATTTACATGAGCCACTAGTCGCCGTTTATTGCAAAATCGCGAATTGTTTCATTCACTTTCTTCAACTGCAGATTCCGATGTAAATCATCGTTACGCTGGAAACACCTCGCTCTTATGATCAGGCATATAACTTTGTTCTGTTCTCTCTGGATGATTGCACGATTGGATGTTGCGGCACATCACCAAAACTCCAAACCATAGGTCCATATAGGTTTGATCATTGATAGATAAATCAGTCTTTTATGATACAAAATTAAATTCGAATTATGTCCTAATAGCCAATAAAGTTGGCGGATTTTGGCGTTAATTTAGTCGGCCTTGATCTTAATATGGGCTTCCAGGTTAACCTTACGTCTAGGTATTTAACTGAAGCAGATGTCGCGCGTTTCATAGGTAACACGAACTGATTTGGCCTCATCCGGCTTCTATTTTGATTCCTAAAACTATCCAATATTTTAGGTGATATCCTAAACTCCACTTACTTGTGCTTCTGATTAATGTTGCAGTACGCGGCACGTTAATGGATACAACGCATACAATAATAATACTTATTATAAAATATATTGTCACGTAGACATTTTATTATATAGAGTAACACAGAGAAGACGGACTATTGTTTTGTTGTTTCCAAAAACCACCTCGACCAAAATTTTCGAATGAAATTTTATATAAAAATAGAAAAACGAGAGATTAGCTTGCAATCATTTGCGGAACACAATATCGTTATATTAAAATTTTCGAACACTTTTTCGAGCATATGCCATGCTGAATTTTTGAAATTTCCTCATTAATCCGAGATTTCAGGTCTTCCAGATCATGTGAACGTGTTTCTTAAACGCGGTTCTTAAGATATACCGCACGAAAGAAAACAATCGAGCAACTTTGAATTTTTTCGAAACTGTTGTGATCGATTCACGTCGAAAATAACGTTCTACACGTTACAGGATGTTGTGATACCTGAAACTGGGCAAAAACAAAACTCTCGTATGTACATTAAACGTGGAGTACGAGGTTTGCGTTGTAGCAGTCGTACTAACTGCGCTATTCAATAAACAAAACTGTCCGTCTTCTCCGAGTCATCATGTACTATATGTTACACATTATTATATAATTGATATATATATATATATATATATATATATATATATAAAAAATATAAATATTATATTATTAGGCATTAACATTTTATTAATTATATATATTTATAATGATAATAATAATTATAATAATAAAGACGAGCATGTTAAACAGCGAATAGATAGTATCGATTGTTCAATTCGTACCCTAAAGGAAAACATTTTTACAATTACGACTTTTTTCTTCATCTTTATTTCTTCATTATTATTTCATCGATATCATTTCTTTAAGTTCGGCGATATACTGAATCGATATATCGATACATCGATATATATATAACGTGAATGTTTTTGCTTTTTGTTATTCCTGTAGGTTATTCCCTCGTCTTAAAGTCGATGGTGTGTGTTTTTTTAAGTCTTTTAAAAATCAAAAACGTCTTTTGTCACCCCAAAATGAAAACAATTCTAACCTTAGGGCAATAAAAAGAAAACATCATTTTACTTCTTTCTGCTATGTTAAGCGAACCCGTTTATCCGAACCTTCACTTTATTTATTTTTCTCAACTGTTGCTGCCTTTTTCAATAACTAAATGTCAAAAAAAAAAGAAAGAAATACTCCGGATTGAAATCTGAAAGTTACTGCGAAAATATTCGATATTGTAGTTATTGTTTTGTTTATTATTCTTATTAATTTTAAAAAATAATCGTGATTATTATCATTATTTTCGTTTTTTGTTTTTTTTTTTTTGTTATTTACCGAGGCATATTCTGACCTTTGTTCTAGCAGTCGCGCGATATCTCGAAAATAACAAAGTCAATCGCAAAGAAACCATCCCCGCGAGTTAGTAAAAGTTCAATCGTATCAAAGGGGAGAAACATCTTTATATCATTTTAACTCGAATTAACCCGAATGCACATGCAGGAGGTTCAACTCGATGGCGAGAAGAAACCGCCTTGAATCCGAGGGATGAGATGATTAGAGAAAATGGTATCCCCGAAACACGGCAGTGCCATATATGTGTAAAAAAAAGAAAGAGAGTAATACAGTATAGAACATTTTACTGTATTGTCGGTGTATAATGCATCTGGGAAAAACATAAATTCAGCGATAATCCTTGGAGATTTCAATAGTCACAGTATATCGTGGGGATATAAAGAGAAAAAATTGAAATTGAACGGGCATTGAATAAAAATCTCAGATTAATTCACAATGTAAAACTGACTCTTTGCACAACTGGCCATGGAGAAACGGACGCAATCCCGATTTAATATTGGCGTTTGTCAGCATTTACGATATGAGTGAAAAATCAATACTGCAAGCTGTAAAGGACCCTTAAGGGGGAATGCTCACAGAAACAAAAGAAAATTTCTCTATCCATTTATTACACGCACGTCGTATGTTGCACTTCGCGTTGAATTCAGCGACTTCAAAAAGATTGAAGGTTGTTTTCGTCATGCAGGATTCTCAAAGGTAGCAGATTCTTTTGCGGCAAAAAGGGACTAAGGAGGAAGATGTTGAAACTGAGCCGTTCATTTAATAAAAAAATTTGCAAGTGTTTATATATTATGGAAAACTGTTCTACAGTATCGTCGGATGAATTTATTGCAGTAAGTGATGATAATGTTTTTACAGCCCGGATTATTGCAAAGAGATTTTGGAGATTGTTCAATTTCCACAACGTCCGAAATGCGCAACATCATGAAAAGTGTGCGCAATTATTTAAACGCGCATTCTAATGGTAAAGTGAATAACAATAAAAAAGTAGATAATATCGAACATCTATTAATGTTTTATATTTGTTTTAACAAAAAAGAAAAAAAAAATTGAAAATTATGTATTTTAATATTCGTTAAGTTCCCGTTAATAATATTGTCGTTTTATCGATTTTTATTGAATGCTCGCATACACACATATCTACTGTATATAAAATGTACTTTAATAAAAACGTAATTTTGTCGAGTACGTTAACATAATTATGTTATTTTATATATTTGTTTATTTATATATTAAGTAAATTAACTGTAACTAATTTTCTTTTTTTTTTTGTAAATTCAAATTATGCTATTTGTATTTCTTTCTCTTTCTCTTTTTTGTAGCAGGTTTTTTTCAAATTATAATCGTTGCTTTTATACCTTGCTATTATTATTATTTTTTATTTTATTTATTTAAAGACGTTCGATTACTGAGATCATTTGCGCCTGTGAATACTTTATATGTTACGAATTAGGCCTGTAACTGTAAGGAATTTTAAGAGTTTCTCAATTATTTTGGGATTATCCTGTAATATTATTTGTATTGTTTTATTTGTGAGTTTGTAAATATTTCTTGGATTATCATATTGTTTACATTCTAATAACGCGTGTTTTATTGTTAATTGAGTATTACATGTGGAGCATTTTGGTGAAGGATCACCATTCAGCAAGTGCTGTGATGTGAACCTTGTGTGTCCTATACGCAATCTAGCTAATGCTACTTCGTCTCGTCTAATTCTACCGATGTTATATAGTGTCCTAATTTTGGTTTAATCTGATCAAGGTGTGTGTGAGTGCATTCCCAATGTTGTTGATATAGTTTTGTGATTTTTTGTGATATGAATTATTTGAGCATGAATATTTGCCTTCTGCGCTTAAGAAGCAGTATGTTTTCTTCCACATGCAAAGCTGTACTAGAGCTCGTATGGAAGTCTTTTAGGTTTAAAGGCTGTATTTTGAATTGTGTTAAGGTTTTTTAATGTGGTATGAGGGGCGCTATCATATAGTATGCTACCATAATCTAATCTGCTTACTATATACGATTTATATAATATTGCATTAGCCACTAAGGGTGGTAATTCGGTGTACTTAGTGTATACAGAATGTGTTGTTATATTTCATGTTTACAATTTAAATAAATCATATTTCTTCTTTTTCTCTTCTTGTCGAGACCTACTTTTTTTTTAATGCCGTTTAACACGAAAAAAAATCTTTCAGTACCCTCCATTTCGAAACAGTCTTTATCGGCCAAAGTCCTCCCAACCATAAATATACCAACAATATTATATAACGTATAATCAAGTATACCGGACACCTATAAATAATAATGATAGTTATACATGAACACCGTATAATCGGCACGTTTTCTTTCATTGCATTCTATCTGAACTTAATCGCAACCAAGTAGAACCCACGCGCTGTCTAAAATCATCTGCCTATCTTAAAGGTTGTCTACCTTTTATTGTAATCTTGAATTCACTCGGTTACATTTGCGATCAAACCATTCAGACGAGTTATGTGATCAGCCCGGTTCCAATTAAGGCCGACTGCCATCTTGACAGTGTCCATAATTTTGGTTTTATGCCTTATAAATTCGGTCAGTTCTAATTCCAAGTACAGGATCTCTCCATTGCCCTCTGCATAAGACTCATTTTGTCAATATATGATATATAAATATAATGTACAGAATTTTATTTTATTTGTAATTACTTCGACACAGGTACACGTATTGTCCGCACGATGACCGTTGAGATTTTTCATTTACTCGTTTATATTTAGTTTGGTTATTAATATTTTGGGACAGGGCCACATAAATTTCAGACCAGCTCATTCTTTTAAGTAAGCTTAAGGCCACCTAACGAAAATGATGCAATTATCGCGATGCACGTTTCTAATAAATCCTAGCTTTCTCATTTTTATCGGGAAGGTAAGAATAACATTAATATTTCTAATAATAACACCCTATAAGATTATCTACGTTTAAAAATAGATCCGTTTGATTACAAGATGTTTTTTTTTTTTTTTTTAGTTTAAGATGAATAAATACGGGAAGATGGAAAAGCGTAACCGTGACGAGTCGATTTCATCTTTGGAGCTGCTGGTCAATTCATCATAGCTCGTATATAATAAGAAATTATTTTCTTTTTCACACGTATTTCTACCTTATTTATTATATATATATATAATATACATATATATATTTCTTTATAAGGAAATACGTTTATAACCGTCATATTCGACTACTAATATATATGTATATATATATACACACACATATGCATTAACCTAAAAAAAAAAATGGCGACCAACAGCGGTATCTCGTTTGATTTTAATGGTTTTTAGAGAAAAAAATAAAAATAGAAGGACAATCATTCATTTGTTACAGTCGACGTGATTTTTAGTAATCCGATATAGCTCCGTGCGTGTATTAGTATCTGCCAATCGACTTTGTCTATCTTGTGTATATATGATTAACACGCAGATTACATATTCGTAGAGCTATCCGAAATATTGTACATCATTAATTTGACAATATTTCCAAAATATACCCATTGAAATATACATTAATATGTATAAAACCCGCGTAACGTACAAAATATATAGAGACAAAACAAGCATCTCTATATGGCGTTCGTTAATAATATTAGCAAAGCGTTTGATACCGTTCACGGCAAGTCATTATTGAAATGCATGGAGAAAGTCGACTGTCCTCCAAAATTTATTCGAACGATTTTCATACAACACGAAAACAACACAAGTATCGTCTCACTCGAAGTTCGAAAGTCAAAGCGGTTTCCAATAAGTACCGGAGTTGAACAAGGTTGTGTATTATAGCTCCGATAGATGTCTACATGCGACATTCATGCACACACTCACACTTAGAAACTGGTTTCTAGAAATGTAAAATAACAAATAGCAGATTCTATAGTGGTTTTTATAGCGATTGGAAGCGCGTATTAGTTTAGTATTGCTGTGGCAGCTTAGAACTCGCAAGAATTGAAGAACCCATTGCGGACGACACTAGAAACGGTATACAATAAGCGTGGACTAATTATAAACAAGAAAAACACCAAACTAACAGTACAACTAATACTTTAAAAAATTATAAAGTTCGCGCTTAAAATATACCACGCTGCAGTATAACGGGTGAAAAATTTTAAATATCTCAGAAGCACGCTAAATCTTCGATAATGAAATGAACGGAGGAATACAAGCTGCTTCATAAACAAAAGCAGGTTAAAAAATAAATACATTCTCCCGCGATCAAGCTGATAATTTATGAATCTGTGATATTACTGGCGCTATAATAACGTGTAGCTTACAGTTTATAATTTACAAAAGTTTTTTAAAACGGTCTGCACACATAGGACTGTCAAATAGATTTTCTATAGCCAACTGCTGGGTAAAAAACGGTCCTATTGGACGTCCTCGATGACGTAACAAAGATTTCTGTGTGCAAATATTAAAAGATTGTTTAACGGATCGCAAAAAAATGCCACAACAGATAGCAAAGGAAGAAAATGTGTAGTTTAGAAATGTTGCACAATGTACCAATCGAAAAGATTAAAAAGCGCGAGGGAAAAATCTTAATCGATTACTCGGGATAGGGGCAAACTTCAGCAACACTGGTGCCTTTAAAATTGGCGTATGTAGCAACGAGTATGCTGTGAGAATCGAGCTACTTAGTCACCCCGATAGACTTATTAAGGGATCCCTTCATTTCATATATATTTATTACACTAACGAACAATATGTTTAATAATCTCCCGTTGCGAGCTACGTCCGTTATGTAATAATGGCTGTTTAGACTTTTATATTATTTACCCAAGACATTCCGTTTTCATTCTCCTTATTAGCTGCAGGAGTTTGTATTTATTATGACCTCCCAGCAATTCATCTTTCGTTTAGTAATTTAGATCAATAGTTTCTAAAGCATTTACAAGCGTCATAGTACCTCACCTTGAGTTACTTTTCAGTTCAGTCGATATTTAAAAGTCGTCGATAAATTCACATTTCGAATGTTACCATCATTCTTGATGCCGCTACCGTTAGCACGCTAGTGGATACGTTACTGTACTATACCCCGTGTGTAATACCTAAACCTATGTAATTATAATTACATATTAATATCTTAATATCGTGAGTTTCAGGAATTAATTTCATTCTGCCATACATATATATATATATATATATATAAATTTCTAGTATCTATATACCTGATGATCCTTACTAATATGGTTTGCAGAACTTTCATATTGCGGATGTAACAGATGATTTGAAAACGGTTATCCATCGATGTTACGTTGAAGGTGCTTTTAACAACCGCGACAATTAGATAATAATCGCTACATTAATCAACGGCTTCAGTTATGACGCAATAAAGTGGACGTGTCAAAATGGAGCTGTAGATGTTGAACATATTTATAATTCCAGAATAGTATTATAGAAAAATACTATTGTGTAGTCACTGTACTCGTACCTTTGTGGTATTAATTACAGACGGTAATGTAACCTCGTACCGACTTTAGGAAATAATTATTCGTCACTTATCATTGTAAAGAGCAATAGTCTGGTAGGTCTAACGATTATTATCGCACATTCTTAACACTCCTGCGTCTTGTCGTTCCTTAGTTTGTACGTGGATGATGAATTTTCGACGTTATCTTGATATCTCGCCATTTATTCATCATTCTATTATTACTGTCGGATATCCGTTATTTCCTAATACATGTCCTATCCAGCCGCGTCTCCTATCTCTATGTATATTCTATTCTATATCTGTCCGCTTAATTTTTTCGTATTTTTCTATAACACCCCGTATTTCGAACGAGGCCAGTCGTTTTTTTCGCGTTTCCTTATTTACGGTCCAAGTTTCTGCGCTACTACAGAACGGCACGCTTCAAACGTATACCTTTGTTAATACTAATAATTATGTTTCGAACATGGGGCACTTTCGAATAACGGTAATAATTATATCCGGTGATTTTCGTTTAATTTTTAAACGTATATTCCGCTGGATTTATTCGAAATTTATTTAATATTTTATTTCTTGTCATTCTTTTAAAAAAAAAATACAATTTTTAAAGTAAACGAAGAAAATTCCAGAATCTAATAATACTCGATAAATTTCAAAACATCGTTGAAATATTTTGCTCGAAAAGTTGTTAAAAAATAGTTTATTATTTTAAGGAGAAAATAATCGTGTATACATAACGAGAATTACAATGAACGAAATCCTTCAACTTAATCGGAAACGATAGAATAATAGTAATAACTACAAACAGCGGAAAATAAAAACGATGATAACTATTAACCGTGAATTCCGGTAGCGTTTTATTCGGTGGAAGTTTGAGAGACGTCTGGTATTGCCGTAAGGTAGGTGGTCTATCTCCGTCTCGGTATATACGATTTTACACTTAGTCAAGTAATAGCGACAGTAGCTTCAAGAAAGGAGCAGTCGACGAGATTGGATGACGCAATGGGAGAAAGAATTTTTCGGAAGGATGCTTCGTAGAGAAGAAACAAAACTGAAGGCTTATACACAGACTTAAATTATAGTATTATTTTATAATATTATTTTTACGATTATTAGTATAATAATAATTATTATTATTATTATGATTATTATTGCGCAGAATGATGACGCATACTTGGAATAACTGCAGGAAGATACCTTAAAACGAATTTAGCCGTGCATACAGCTCGTTTGGCTGTCAACATTAATTTCAAAACGAGACGATTATCATTAGGATAAAGAGGATGGACTTGATAAAGCTACCGCCGTATGCCTTACAGGATAATAATGGTGTTACGAAATAATAGGTTACATATTTATTTATTTTTTTGACTTTAGGTGTTCGACCTTATTCTATAAGAAAGAAACTATAAAAATAAGAAAATGATAAAACAAAATCACCTAATAATAATAATAATAATAATAATAATAATAATAAAAGAAAAAGTGAAAACTCCATCCACCATATTTTCGAACTGCTAAAACGAAACACGGTGTTCCCTTTGTAAGAATTCATTCCGATGTTAGGGGTGAATCAATCCGAGGATTGATACACTGATTGATATATATATATAAAATATATATTTTATTATCGCATATTTTCTATTCTATGTTACAACATTTAAATGTTAACGCTACTTATCTTATTTATTTTTATTTAATTTTTTTTAATACATCTGCTGAAAAGGATAGCCGCTTTATTTTTGCGATCTTAGATCTAAACTAAATAAGCAGTATATATAAATAGCGTATAATATGCGCAGAGGAAAAGCCCAATAAATAAACTCTGTTAATTATATATTAATAATAATAAATTGATGAGGTTTGATACGTTTCAGCCTTCTAAGATTAGACAAAAGCGCCGATGCCTCCGATGCTGTCGAGCATAATCATATATTACTTCATTGACCTATTTGATCTGTAGATCTGCATGGAGTGCGTCATTTCGTTGAAACCAACGAGCATTAGTGATCAGACGAAGAAATTTTGTTTTGAGCCGTTTGAAGTACTTTTTTCGATTCGATGCATTAATTTATCTAATAACTTTTCCTCAAACCCTCAACACCCGTACTTGTTTATTTATAATTCTCCTGTGAATTTTTTTTTTTTTTTATCGACACGGAATATTTTATTTCTGGGGTCATTTTGACCATACTTCGTCTTTAATCATCAATAAACAGTCCCATTGATTAATACATTCTCGGTGATATACATCAATTCTTTCTATATGACGTAACAGTTTAAACCACTGTTTTTTTGGTAATTGTGTTTCACTATATAGAGAAATCTATTCCGCATGAAGTGTTGATAATAACTTTTTTTTATCAGTTAAATACGCGCTTTAAATTTAACTTTAAATTTTCCACCGTTTTTTGCCCATAAATCTTTTCCCGATATATATATATATATATATATATATATATATATATATATATATATATATATATATATATATTACTTAAACATTATTCAAGTCTATGCTCCAACTAACGAAGCGGAACAAGAAACTGTAGATAACTTTTATGCTGCTCTGGAAGAAACGATGGGAAAGATACCATCAAGGGAAATGACGGTGGTTCTTGGAGACTTTAATGCAAAAATTGGGGAAACCGCCCATGATTTGGAGTTACGGAATGTTATAGGCAAGTATGGCCTCGGCACTAGGAATGAAAGAGGTGAACAATTAATTAACTTCTGCGCTAGTACAAGAATGTTCATATGTAACTCCAGTTTTAAGCATCACCCGAGACGTCTCTATACGTGGTGTTCCCCAGGTGATCGGTTTCGGAATCAAATTGATTACATATTAATCAACTCGAGATGGAGATCGTCAATTCGAAATGCAAAAACGTACCCAGGGAAAGAATGCGATAGTGATCACCAGCTGCTCGCAATAAAATTAAAAATCAAGCTACAAAATTGTAAAGCCCAAAAAAATGTACCTAACAGATGGCATTTACGAAATAATAATTGTTATCAAAACCTAGCTATGCGAGAGCTACAAAGAATAATAGGATTAACACGTCAATGTGATGATGCCAATAGCATTTGGGAACACACAAAGTTAGCATTAGAAAGAGCAAACGAAGCTACCGGAAATGTTAATATGGTATCTCACAGTAGAAGGAAACCATGGATCACAGAGGAAACATGGGCAACGATAAAGATACGTAAATATATTAAAAATAAAGGAATTAATTGTGAAGAAATGGCCCAGAAATACCGTGATATTAATAAACAAGTAAAACAACAATGCAGAAATGATAAAAATAAATTCCTGAATAACATATGTAAGGATATTGAGCAAAATAAAAACACAAATGAAGTTAAAGATATGTTTAAAAAAATTAAAATAATAACGAGACGTTTCACCCCACAATACTTAGGAATAAAAAGTGAAAGCGGAGAAACACTATGTGAAGAAGACAAGATAAGATCTAGGTGGCGTCAATATTGCGAGGAACTGATGAAAGTACACGGAGAAGAAAAAGAAGCAAATGAAATTTTCAGTAAAATAATGGAAATTGAACCCATGATACTAAAGGATGAGACGCGAAATGCGTTACAGAAACTTAAGGCATATAAGGCATGAGGAGAAGATCGAATTGTAACAGAAATGTTCAAATACTTAGGGGACTTAATGGTGGAAATTTTACATGTCATATGCAAAAAAATATGGATTACAGGCATATGGCCAAGAGACTGGACAACGTCAATTTATGTCCCGATTCATAAAAAAGGTCCTCGAGACATATGTCAAAATTACAGAACTGTAGCATTGATGTCACATGCTAGTAAAGTAATGTTGAATATTATCCTTGAGCGACTGAAACCTTATGTACTACCACAAATATCATGGCAACAAGCAGGGTTTATGCCAGGAAAAGGCACAAGGGATCAAATTCTAAATATGCGACAGATAATTGAAAAATGTCGGGAATTCAATATTACAATTTACATATGCTTTATAGATTACGCAAAGGCGTTCGATTGTGTAAGATGGGTAAAATTATGGCAAGTTTTAGAGGAAGCTGGCGTACCACAACATTTGATAGAATTAATTAAATCACTATATAAAAACACAAGCGGAAAAGTGAAAATAAATAACAAGCTATCTGAGAAATTTCAGCCTGAAAAAGGAGTACGTCAGGGATGCATACTAAGTCCTATTTTATTTAACATATACAATGAATGGATAATCAAAGAGACCCTGAATGGATGGAAAGATGGAGTTAAAATAGGAGGAACATGCATTAACAACTTACGATACGCTGACGATACTGCCATATTTGCCTCAACTGAAGAGAATCTACAGGTTTTACTCCGGAAGTTGGAAACCATAAGCAAAGCTGCAGGCTTAACAATAAATAAAGACAAAACTAAAATAATGATTATTAATCGAAACAACTCTGATAACATCCAGCAATGGCATGACTTCCAGGTAGTTGATAAATTCGTATACTTAGGTTCAGTAATTACCAAAGATGGAGGATCGACCGATGAAATTAAAAGAAGAATAGGAACTGCAAAAAATGCATTGGCTCAACTGACAAGAGTATGGAAGAGCCATGACATAACGAAGAATACAAAAATTCGCCTCATGGACACCTTAGTCTTTTCGGTTTTTTTGTATGCATCGGAATGCTGGACTTTAAAAAAAATGGATGTCCGGCGAATAGATGCTTTTGAAATGTTCTGTTGGAGAAGGATGCTGCGGATTCCCTGGACCGAAAAGAGAACAAACCTGTCGGTGTTAAAGGAAATCTGTCCAAAAATACGACTGCGAGATGTAGTAAGGCAGCGAATAGTAACTTACTTCGGTCATATCATACGTCAAAATAGTTCGGGAAAGTTAATTTTGGAGGGTATGGTCGAAGGTCGGCGAAAACAAGGAAGAACGCCTACACGATATACGGATGGAATCAAAGAATTGCTAAACATTACATCATTCCAGCAAGCGGTTCGATATGCAGAGGACCGAAACATATGTCGGACGCAGTTGCATAAAATCAAGGTTTCATAGTGTCACGATGCTCGGATCGAGCCTACGATGAATAAGAAATTATTTAACGGTGCCAAAAAAATGTACAACGTCCATTATGTCACGTCCTTCTTTTAAAACCGTCGACTAGCTTATGCGAAATACGCGAAAAGCTCTCCCGGTATAGGTACCTATTTGTTTTTTTAAATGAACGATAACAAGTATGGAATTTACGATGTAACATCGTTATATCCTGTGCCAGTATCTGAAGAGATTGTTAAATCTGACAAGGAGGGAATTCAATTTTTTTCTTTTTATAGATTTCGTACGTAGTTAATACGTTACGTTCTTCTCACGTGACGTTAGTTTGAATCACGCGGGGAACAAAAATTATTAACGATAAAAAAGCAACTCGCCAACTCGGATATCAAACAACCTCGTATTGGTTTGCTTAAAATACGTATTTTTTAATCTGTCATCTATCGAACTGAACCGTTTAAGGCGACACCCTCTATTAACCTATTGTCACGATGTCCATTATACGGTAGGTGATATTTAACAAAATTTTGTTATTTTTCGGTTGACGCGAAATGTCATAATTTTAAAAGTATTTATACTGAAAATTATTTACAGTTCGTCTAAAAAAAATACAGTATTCTATAATAGACGTCCATATAAAATTTATCGAAATTTCACATTGTCTAAAATGGCTAATTTCAGCGTTGACACTGTCTAATCGTCTATATCGGACAGCAACAATCAAAACTACGATAATTCCCATTAGATGATCGTTTGTATCCGGCTAATAATAAAACCTTCTGTAAGAGATACCGCTGTAAAAAGGGCATACGGTTAACGCCCGAAGAATAATAACAATAATTATTATTAACGTCAACAACGGTAAAATAATCTTGGACTGTTCGCGGGAATAGCATCGTGCATATATTACATATATCATCAGGCGTAATATATAAATAAATGTTAACGTTATATAAATATCCGCGATATTTGTAAAAGATTTTTCTACATCTTCATCATCTTGATGTAGGAGAGGGTTGTTGAACTCGATCTGTAGAGGGTCGCGGTTGGTCGAGAATTCGCGAGTTTGTACCAATAGAGAAAGACGAACCGTATATAATACTCGGCGAACGAGACGGATAAGGATAGTAACATGCGGACAGTCTGAATCGGTCTAATACTTAATTCGTTCGAAACATTCCAGAACACGATTCCAGTTATACGAATGTAAATAATAATAATAATAATAATAATAATAATAGTATTAAAATGGTAGTAGTATAACGTTATTATGAATAGTATAGTATTAGTAAAACTAGTAATAGTAATGACATATGGAACTGCATTCGACTGTTATTTCTTATGCCTGTGTTCAATTTCGAGTCGAGTAATTTTTAACGGTCGATCATGCGCCCTAAAGGAATGCACGCGTTCGTTTCATCACCCAGGTCGTCTGCAACATCCAATTTGAGGAATTCAGATTTTCAATTATAAATCGGAAGTAACTCGCATCAGACAACCGAGTAGTATTAAACTATACAAAAAAAAAAGACGTGCACCCTTTTGCAATCGTTCACGGAACGATTTATTCACTACATATACTCACTCTCTCACACCCTCTTATAATATATATATATATATATATATATATATATATATATATATATATATATATAATATTATATGTAAAGGCCATTGAAAAAAAAGTTTATCCCATCCACACAAACAACAATGGGTTTATTTTATCAAGAATATTTCTTGCGCCTATTTCAATACACTCATGCGCAAACACAAACATATATAAATATATATTTAAATATGCGCACGTACATATCTTTCTAACCGGAATATCTTTACTGCTTAGTGAGTATAGAACACTCAGATTTCCATGTTGACACCTACGGTGGATAAAAAAAAAAAACATCGCTACTAATTGTAAATTATTAGGGCGGAGAAGAGATGATATATATTATATTCAGTTAGCAAATGCGTGTTTTAGGATTATATGGAAGCAACCGCCTGTTTTCGAGACACTAACTACTTCTAGTGCGCAGCTGAAGAATGATGAAATTTTTAGGAAATGCGGTGTTCTAGGTTGCAGATTGCATATTCCGTTGATCGTTCGAACAAGATGGTCGGATATAATTCGGTTAACTATAGGAATAAGCTCCGAAGAATTTGTTCGATTGGCTCACGGTGCAGATCAGTGGCGACATCATATTATATATCAGTTGGTCACTTTATAATCAAGACATCTCCAATAGAGATTTACGACATAACGATGGATGACCGAGAAGGTGGTATGTAGTTTCTGTAAGTTGCATGCAAAAAAGACTGATGAGAAACCGAATGGTATCTATAAAAAGCGATTTACTAAGAGCAATTTCTTTCGGCGTTAATCTTTTTAAAAAAAGTAGAACCTTGAAATTTTAAGGCGAGATCTATGTGATTAGTTCTTTTCTTGTTCGTCGTGTATAATCGTCACATGTAAATAATGATTAGAGTTTAACAAAAAAAAAAATATATATATATATATAAATGATTATAAATTAATTTCCAACATTTACCGCGAACTTCTATTCACTTCTTGGCAGGTTCATGTCTGCTCTTTCCGCGTTCTATTAGCCAGGAATTTCTTATATTGTTTTTGTCTAGTTCCAATTCTGATACTATATCACCCAAACTATTTATTACAGCCGTGGAACATTTAAGACATTAAAAAGAAGTTCAGCGGGTATTTAGCAAAACCTAAATTACTTACGTTTCGTTGATGATGTAGTTAGGCAAAAGTGCGGAAAAAAGATACGTCATGCTGACATTATTTAACACGCATTCCGAAAAGTTCGGATCAAAATTGTACTTACGATAAGAAGTCCCAATGAAACTGAAAAACGTGAAGCAATTAGCGACAAAAAGGATATCGCTTTTTGGTAAGCTAAACAAAGTTTTCATAAATAAAAAAAATACCGAATAGCCTGAAATATAAACTGTACAATTAGCGCATGTTGTCGGTCCTAACGTACGGTGTTAAAAGAGATTTACTAAAGCAACAGGCAGAAGAATTAGGAAAACTCAAATGGCACACGAAAGAATTATTCTTAATATCAGACTCGAGGACTACAAGACGACTTCCTGGATAAGACAACCGATAAAATTTCTGGATGCGGTGAAACAGAACGCCAAGATAAAATAGAGTTGGGCAGAACATATAGCAAGACAAGACGATAGGTGGACCATACGTATGATGCAGTAGTGATCGATTGGCACTCGTCGTATTCGGGCAAGACCCGCGACTAGGTGAAGCAATGATATCGTGAAATGACAGGAATCAATTTAATTCGAGCCGCACAGGATAGAAGACGTTGAAAGAACGTCTACACCCGACAGTGGGTTGATGTAGACAATATATATATATATATATCAAATGAAAAAATTATTTTGATTTATTTGATGTACTAACTTACAGTTTACGTGACATCAATTAAATCTCCGCATAAGATTCTAGAACAATATACTTTATCTATATATCTGCTTGCGTTTATTGCTCTTAATAATTACAAACGTCTTCGTTAATTAAATAATAATAGTAATAAACGATAATAATTAATAATTAATAATCTCTATCGTAGACGAAATTGAAAAGCTTACTTTCACCTCCTGTTGATGACCGCATTGTCGACAACAATAAGAAAAATATTCCGAAACCGTTAAAGGCGGTACGAACGTGACTTTATCTCGTTTCTTCACGGTATAATTAGAATAGGCCGAATCTTCCACTAATTTATGATAATGAACTCGAAGTAAAGGTCTTTGGTGACTAATCTTGGACGTTGTCATCGTGATCATAGTCGTCATAATTATCGCGGCGAACACGTCCACATTTTAATATAATATACTAAAATATGTCCTAACGAACGATTATCGGAAACACTCTGCCGTTGATAATTCCAAAATTTAAAATATTAGAAACGGGACGTAGTAACATTACGTACTAAAATTAAGAAAATAAAAATAAAATTCAAATTCGGATCGCGCAAATTTACGAATTTTCGAATCGAAAATCGAACAAAATTGAATAAAAATTAATAATATTAAACTACGAACACGAAAAAGAACACGACGTCTCCGGCGTAGTTAACTAATAATAAGGATTATTATTATAGGATTAACTCGGAGGAAGACCGGAATAGTCCACTGTGTGGAAATAGTAAATAAGACGCCGCGGATACCATACGTTCGGCTTCGGTTGTAGGTGAAGTTATTTGTTCTTGAACGAGTGAAAGGTCCACGGGTGAGTGAGCGGACGATAGAGAATGATGAGGGGAACTTCGTTTATTCCGCCATTTTAAACCGGCCGAATTGGACTGCACAATATTTAGCTGGAACGTATAAGGACTGTATTATAGCCCAATACATTCACACGTGTAAGAGATGAACTATTCGGTACCTTGACTTTGTTTATAAAAAATAAATATGTACCCACATTCATAATATATACATATATATATATATATATATATATATATATATAGGTATTAGTGGTACGATGCGACAAAGAGATCGTATGTATGTTAAAGAATCGCAGAAAATGATGAAGCTTGGAAGCGATGCAGGTTTTTCCATGTTTTTCTTTTTTTAACGTTTTACCGGATATCAACTTATTATATCGTAATAAATCGTGAACCGATAGGTCTCAGAGGTAAATATGGCGATAAAAATGTACGGAGGGAAGTGGAAGCTCCCAAGTTTTATTATATACAAGTGTACGTGTATACGTATATGTGTGTACGAAAGAATCTTCCGTGCGTACTCTGGTAGCTGCAAAGTACCAAGGGAGAAAAGCTATGTGGAATATCTGAAAATGGGAATAACTATTGATATCTGAGATCTGAGAACCGAAACCAGTTCTTACAGGAACTGCGGAAGCTGTTACACACTATTATTATTATTATTATTATTATTAATAGTATTTTGATTATTTTGATTACTGTTATTGATACGATTATAATATAGCCTAAAACGTTATTTATAAAGCAGCAAATGATATTCCTCGTATGTAAAAAAAAAAAAAAAAAAAGTAGTAAACGAGAAAGGTGAGTGGGTATAATATGTACATACATACATATGTATATATATAATACATATATGAATATAAATGTATATATATATATATACACGAGCTATAGTACGCAAATGTATGGGCTGTACCGAGGCAAACAACATTTAGTGTAGCGTCGTTCATTTACTCGCTTTATCATCTGATGACGCCGTGGTATGTGTATGGCAAATTTAAAAAGCTGAAAAAACCAAACGTAAGATACCGGATAATAATCGTCTTTTTCGAATTCGCTTTTCGATAGGATGGTGTACATCCGTTGGAACGTTCATTATTCGCAATTATAAGGGCAACAGACTTGTCCTCCAGTGATCCGTTTTACGATGAGAATAACACTTGCAAGGATATATTCGTACACTGTGAATTACTTACTAATTATCGGTGTCAGTTTACTCATAATTAATGTACACGTGCATAACAAATTTTTCCAAAAGTCATTATTTCAGTTTCGTAATTATGCTGAGTTATACAGTCGTAATTACAGTTTGAGTTTTTAATATTAAAGCCATGTGCTACGTTTAAAGCAGCTTACAAAATAACTGATTGAACATATGTATGTAAATATACGTACATATATATATATATATATATATATATATATATATATATATATATATATATATATATAATATAAGAGTACATAAACATGTTGAAATAATTAGCACAGCCTGAAATATTATAATATTTTGAGGTATATATATATATATATATATAGTGTATATTATATATATATATATATATATATGTGTGTTTATATATATGTATGTATGCAGTGGCGCACGCAGGATTTGTGTCCGGGCTCGAACATCCCCCCACACAAAAAAAATTTTAGAAATTCATAATAAAAATTAATAAAATATACACAGCCGAAGATGTAACAAAATTCGACAGCCTAACAAATTATAAACGATCACGAACAAGAACGAAGCAAGTAATAACAACAAAAAAAACCTGCACTGATCACGACCTGGGTCAGATTCGAATGCCGCACGGCCCGAAACAACGGCTTTTTTCTTCTTTGTGTTACACAGTCAGCTGGATTTTCAATGTCACTAGCAGACAGAATGTAAGGAATATATTCTAACAGTACATTTTGCAATCTAGGCCGTTTTGCACGCTCTTTAAGATGAGGTTTTATTAGTGATAACGTGAGCTCTTTCAAATACTCTCTTCTGTTTCACCTATCATTTTAGCTGCGAAATGGTTTGGAGTTTGGAAGTTCGCGACTTCTTGATATGTATCTTATACGTTTCGAAGCACTCCGTATGTGTTTGTTTATCTATGTGTATATAGAATTCTGTGCATGACAGACGAAATTCCAAATATATACTAAAAATTAAGTACAAGTTCATCCTTTATAAAACTACTATTCTGAATTAATCACTTTTTAATCATCTATTATTTCAGTGTACCTTTCATGCTACGCGTATGGAGTACAGGTACTGTACATGCTTTTAATAAGTTGTTATACGATTTTTTCTTTTTGTAAATGTGCATAAACATGAACAATCAAATCAAATCGAGAAGTATTAAATCGAGTTGGCGATTGACGATAAATACTGAACCAAATTACAAGTCGAAAATTGGTTCTAATAGACTGATAGACCATGTTCTTCGATGCGGAGGATTACTGCGAGTTGCTTTCGAGGGCTGCATTGTGGAAAAATGTATAAGAGGTCGGCCGCGATTAAGTTTAAAGGCCGTTTGCTCCAGCTATTGAGAAATGCAAAGGATGGCTGACAACCGATACAAATGGAAAAAACGTAGCATAGGAGCGAACCACTCGATAGACTGATGCACAGGATGATGATGATAATGATATATATATTAAGCATTTTTTTCATGCATACTTCCATTATCTGCAAATGTGTGTATATTATACATATATATTACGACGATCGTCGTATGTTCACGTTACAATAAATCTAAATTTATTATATTGAAGGTGGAAAACTAATATTTAATTTAATTAATATAATAAAACAATATATATATATATATAATTATTTATTTAATTAAAGTAAAATATATTAAAATTATTATAATATAACCAAACCGGATTTGTAGTAGATAAACTACTATTATACAATAGTTAAAATTAATTTTAGTTAGACAATGAAAAAAAAACAGTAAATTAGTTTGACCAAATAATTTTAGTTAATACAGCCAGTAAAAATAAATTACAGCCAGTGAATAATGAAGAAAATCCAGTAATTTTTGTTTAACCAAGCTTGTATAAAAAGGGATGGTTGTTCATTTTCAAGAGAGTTCGAGTTTTTCAGTTACAAAGTTCAGTCGTTAGTTTCTTAATCAAGACGGTTAGAATGAAAATGAGAATGGATGGTTGAAAAACAATTACAACTAAATTATTATTTTTTTCATTAATAAATATATATATTTTTTTTTAATATAAAATAAAATTTTTCTTTATAAATACTTTATTTTTTTTTTTTATTAAATAATAATATTAATAATAGTATATACGAGGTATCTTGTAATTTATTTATATATATATATATATATATATATATATATATATATATATATATATATATATATATATGTATATATTTGCACTTTCTTTACATAAATAGTTGCACACCACGATGGCATTTTTCGTCATTCTAAATTAACGACTTTTTATGACCTTTACAGTCGATTGAACAAGAAAGTTCCCTTTTAAAGGGTCTTAGATTTAATTCTATTTCACATGATTGTACATGGTGATGAGCGGTATAAAATGGTTGTTAAACGAAAAACCTAACGGAATTATTATTATGGTATCGCGTGCGTAATGGTGCATAAAAAAAAGCTTAAACCGTTTTGGACGGCGGCGCATTTGCAAGTTTTCCCCACTTTTTGAAATTATAGTCGCCAGTTTAACCGTCCGCGAATATTCGCTAGCAAAAGTTCGTTATATACTAATTATTATTATTATTTTTTTAAACATTTACGAATGAACATTTACATCTGGACATAGCTTCTCCATCGGAGGTAGGAAAATAAACAACCTACGTTTTGCGGACGACACAATAACGGTAGTGAGTAGTATTAGTGAGATGAAGAGCTTCTTAAAACGACTCGTCAAAATAAATGTTTATGATGTGCTAGAACTTAACGGAGGAAGAACAACAGTTAATGAGGTAATCAGCGTAAAAAACTCAATGATTGAAACTGTAGGACATATAGTTGATTTTAAAACAGTGCGGACATTTATATATTTAGGGTCACTCATAAGAAGACGCAGGCGCTTCAGCAAATGAGATAAAACGTCGAATTTAATTAGCACAAAATTTTCAAATAGAAAAATACCCCCTGCTCTTGGTCTGGTATTATTTTTCCACCGGTATCGATCGTTATTGCAGCGTATACGAGATTTAAAATTAATTTTTCGAGTACTTTAGAAAGCGAACAAAGTAAACTGATCGGACGATGAAACGGAGGTTTTTGATTTGCCTGGTTTCGGTAGCATGATTATAACTGATTTTTTCCAGACTTTAGGGAAGTAACCGATACGTAATATGACGTTGAAAATATAACAGACTAGAATAGCCGCTTTCTGGGGGTAAATGTAAAATGATTTCACCAGTAAACTTGTCAAGTCCAGGAGCCTTTCGTAGTGGTACTTTTTTTGAGGCACTGAGGTACTTCTTTTGGTGAGAAGAATTTTGTAGCATGTTGAGACTGGTATGGCTCCTTCAAGGTATTCTGTATATAGATGGAATGTTCTTCATCATGAGCAGGATGTCTAAGACTGTACTAAGGTGTTCTGCGAAGGCATTTGCTTTCTGTTTGTCCGATTTAGCCCACGTATTATTCAATTTTATATTGAAAGGTTCATTCGACTGTCTCAGTAATTTTTTTGTTGTATACCACAAATGATCTGTTATTTCCGTTCAATGACTGTAAACGAGATTTGAAATAATTGTTTTTATATTCGTTTATTTTATTTTTTAATTCGGTTTGCAGCTTCGTATAAATTATTTTTAAGGACGGATATCGAAGACGCTGCCAGTTTTTTCTGGCTGCCCGTGATTTTTTAATTAATCTTCTTATATCGAGCGGAATATATGCGTTTTTCTGCGAATTGTTCGAATCATAGTTTGTTGCGTTAGCGCAAGAATATTCTATAAGATTAAATTTTTAACCGCAGATTCGATGTCGTCTTCACTTTTTAATTTTATTTTAAGATTTATGTTATTTTCGATCATAGTAGAAAAAGTATTCCAATCTGTAGTTCTATTTACAAGCCCTTGTGGAATGTCTGTTCGTTTACTATGTACATCTAAGAGCGAAGTGACTGGAACATGGTCTGATGATAAGTGAATAGCCGTTTTACATTTAATATTAGATGTTTGTAGTCCTCGTATTATATAAAAGTCTAGTACATCCGGGAGTCTATTTCCTTGGTTTGTCCATTATGCAGGAGTCCTCGGCGAGAGAATAACGAGTGAGTTGTCTCGAAAAACTTTATGAAGTTTTCTTCCAGATTGGTTCGTTATTCTCGATCCCATGAGCTACTTTTGGCATTATAATCGCCGCCGCATACAAAGTTATTTCCCAACGCTCTAAAAATGGAGTTGTACTCAGTCTCTGGTACCTGAAATTCAGTGTGCCGATAAATTGCAGCGATGTCGTTTACAAAGGTTTCGATATTAACCGCTACCATCTGGTATGCAAGAGTACTCCGTGCAAAATTTTTATATTGCTTGAGGGTGTTTTTAATCATAATCATTGTACCACCATGATTAGTGCCATCTGGATGGTGGGCTATGTATACATAATATCCATGTATTTTGAAGCTTTTTTCATGTATAAGGTATGTTTCAGTTTTTGGCGCTACATCAATGGTATTTTGTTTTAAAAAATTTCTAACTCATTTTTTTTTTGTGCAATGCCATTAGCATTCGACAACATTATTATAAGTGAGTGATTTAACATTTAAGGTAATATCTTATCTATTACTCTCGTCAATAGTGAGATTAATGGGTTTATCAATAATTTGAATTCGCTCAAAAATGAATTTAACATTAATGAAATATCATTATTTTGGTTTAATTGATCAGCTTCATTGTCTACGAATGCCACCGAACGTTGAGCATAATTTATTTTGTTTGCTTTAGTTACACTCGCATACGTTTGTTGGTTAACATTTGTAACATTTGTGCGTGTGTTTGCCGAAGTATGATTTGATGGGTGGAAAATATGATTATTATTTTCTTCAGTTTTCATACTTAATGTATGTGTTTTATTATAAAATTTAGTCTGCTGTTTATAAACGGTACATCCTCTATAACTGGCTGGGTGACTACCATTACATAACGCACATACAGCTGGTTCGTTTGCACTTTTGTTGCAAGATTTTGTATCATGTTTACCAGCGCATTTAACACATCGCACTGGTAAATTACAATAATTTGCAGTGTGCCCGAAAAGCTGACACCTTTTACATTGTTTAGGTGTATGGTCCTTGTATGGTTCCTCAACAACTACAAGCGTATTTAGAAGGCAGTTAATTTTAAATATATCGCCATTTTTTGGGGACGATTTCAAATCTATATAGAACATCGGTAATGGTTGTTTTGTTCTTTAGAGTGTTGGTAATTCTGAACACTTCAAACCCTTCAGATTGGATTTGTTCCTTTATGTCATTTATTTCCGTTGTCGGATGAAGGTTTTTAATCACGACCCTAAACGGTTTCTCTTCTGCCAAAGAATATGTGAAGTAGAAGTATTTATTTTCCTTTAAAGTTTTAACAATAGCGCGATAGATTTAGTGGAAAAATAGTGACACCTGTTGGAGTAAATTTAAGCGTAAATTGCGCATTTGGTATTGTTAACATAAATTTCCGGAATGTGTTAAAATTCTGTATGTTTTTTATCATAATCGGCGGTGGTTTAATATTTTTAATCCTGTTGACATAACTGTTGTCTTCTTTCTTATGTTCGACTCTTATGTTATTATCGTCCCTTTGGCCATTTTCAACTTGCATATTGTCGTTATCAATTTCGTCATTGTTGTCAGCCGTGAGAAATTCAAAAATATTTCGCTTTTTATTCACATTTACTTGATAGGCTGGTTTTTTTGATACTTTACTCGTGCGTTTAGGAATATGCCAATCATTTTCGTCACTAGTAGTCGTGTTTGACAATTGTCGTTTTAATTTAAATTGACCGTCGTTATCTCTAATTAGTTTCAACGGTTGTAACTGTTTTTCGATCAATGTAGTGTCCACAGCTTCATTATCAGCTGCTGCGAGAGATAAAGATGAACATGCTACCTGCTGCTGCTGCTCATCAATTACTTCGTCGCTCATTGTTTGTACTTTGCGATGTCGGGGTGGGGAGCGTATCATATTAAGACCTGACAACGTGCACACAAGATATCATGTATGTACGTAAAGTGCAGGTGCTCTAACACGATGCGCACCTGCAAAACGCACGAATACTAATAAATACAGTACACGGACGTATATATACACACATACATATACACAGATATGTATGCACATGCACACAGCGCCAACCACCAGTAAATAAATGGAACGAGCTTACCGGTGATCGACCAAATTGTGATAAATAATTAATAATACGTATCTTACGGTATAACGTAAATGCCCGGAATAATAATAATAAAACCTTAATAACAACCCATTTTACCGATAATAGCGAACGCATGAAACAAACGATAATTCTTTAAAGATAACCGCCAGATCTCTATATCTTTATGAAGATTAATCGTAAGGGAATTGTACTCATCCGCAGATTGCGATTTGGACATCATTTGTTGCCTGACCGTCCTTAGAGAAAGTCCCTTCTGTTCCCTCCATTCTTAACAGGTAGTCTGCAACTCCGATCATGTCTTTTTTGAATGCTCTGCTGTAGCGCCGTTGCGTTCGGAGCTTTACCTTATCTTGCTACGTTCTTCGAGTATTACGCCTCCGTATAATGTATCGTCCCTTCTACATCTGGATAATCTACAATTATTCCCCCATATAGCGACGTTTCTAGAGAAATCAGTATACTTGATTAAGATGTAGATAGTCCCCACAGTATCACGTTGGGTAAGATGTAAAGGCACCCCCATTAAAAAAAGAAAAAATTGCACAAAATGCCACGAGTAGGCTGAACAGAATATGGAGAGATTCATCCATCACAATGTCAGTGAAAATAAAGCTAATGCAACGCTTCGCGTTTTCCATATTTATGTACGGATCTGAAACATGAACCTTAAAAGCAGCTGATATATAAACAGTTTTGAAAAGTGGGTGTGGCGACGGTTGCTGAGAATACCCTGGATAGAAAAACAAATGAATGGATCGATCTTGAACAAGCTGAAAATTACGAAACTTTAAGCAATCAGGTCATAATAAAAATTATGAAATTTTTGGACACGTGATGCAGCGGCAAAATTCTCTGAAGCGGTTAATTATAGAAGGGAAGACGAATGGAAGACAACCTCAAAGACGAATATACACCCGATTGACTGATTAAATATTGAAGTGCAATCATTCGTCAATGTGAACGAAAACCTGAAGACGGAGATCGCTGCCGGAAATTAGTACAAGTCAGAATGTGAGTTGTGGCCACAGCATCCATAAAGGGGATTACAACTAATGATGATGATGGTATATATTTATATATATTCATATTGTAAGAGTCACACATAGATTATATACATAGATGATAATTGTTTCAATATATATATATATATATATACATATTTTTTAATGGGGATGCTTTTACAGCTTACCCAACGTGATACTGTGGGGAGGGGCTATTTACATTCAAAGCTACTAACTTCTCCAGAAATGTTGCTGTATGAAGGAATAATTGTAGATTCATTATACGGAGGTGTAATATGTGGAGATCGTAATAGATAAAGATCAGAAAGTAATGGTGCCACAGCAGAGCATTAAAAAAGAACATGATCAAGATTACAGACTGCTTGTTCAGAATGGAGGGGACAGAAGGAACTTTCTCTAAAGATGAAATAAAAGACGGTCAGGTAACAAGTGATGTTCAAATCGTAATCTAATGATGAATACAATTCGTAATTAATCTTCCTAAAGAAATAGAACCACAGAAGTTTAGTGAGAGACAGTTAAAGTTAATAGCAATAGGTGAGGATGATTGAATAATTCTCTCAGCGCGCATCGTTTACCTATGAGATACTTATGCTGCTGAACCGAGTGAATGATATCCTTGTAAGAAAGTAAGAAGAGTTCTATACCATTAGATGACGCGTCTTTAGCTAATGAGTCAATAAATTCATTGTGTTTAGAATAATTTGATGACCCTGCACCCACAAGAAGGACACAAATATCCCACACATTTCAAATTATTAGGCTTTAACAAAACTAATTAACGTATTTGACATATTCCATGTATCGTCTATATCCTTCACCATGCTTTTCGAATCGGTAGTAATAAGATAATTTCGGCGAAGATTTAGGTCCGTTAAAATTGATAAGGCTCGTAGTACTGCTGCACATTCAGCAGTAAATACCGAACATTACCGGCGTAATTTGTACATGTTACTAATATTGAGAGCTCGGATGAACACTTATGCTCCCGTTCTTCCAGTTGACTTTGATCCATCTGTATAAATAACGGCGTGTAACGGATACATTTCGGAGATAATACTATTGAATAGGGCAAGGATTTGTACGGCATGTATCTATTTTATATCTTTATTTTCATTTCTATTTTATCGCTCGATAATGGCGTATTTGCCGAAAAGTTTTATGATTTTTTCGCAAATAAAATAAACGTTAGCGATGTTAACTAATTTTGTAATTAATTTAATGAAAAATCACTACATTCCATAATCTAAAAATTTATATATATTTATATTTTGTATCCCTTCGTGCTGTCGACAAATTTATTACGAATTTATAGAGTTCAAATACAATTTAATTGCAATAATTTTGAAACAACCTTCAAATACAGTGTGATGTGAACCGTTCACTGGGGAATTTTGTTTGACATTTATATTTATACTTCGAAAATAAATAAAATAATAAATACTTTTCTAACGTATCGTGATGATATATAATTAATCAAAGTAGTCCAATAGAGTTTCGCAGATTACACAGCATCATTCGAACAAAACTAACAACGAGTAACGAATTCGATGTTCGGTAAAGTAGTAGAGACTGTTTTAACTAAATATCTATACATCCGGATGCGGTATAAAAATAGTTTTAACGGCGATGTTAGGAATAATTCTTTCAATTCGATATACGTGATCCGGATGAACAGCGGACTGCGGTAGTACGGATATGTGATAAAAAGTCGCGAATACAAGAACGGATGTTAGTGTATATAAACGAAATTCCATTATACACACGGTGAATATACACAGTTGTGGACGTTATTATTCAGACCGCTAATCGCCCTATTTGATTATATTTCGAGGTCGAGGCAATCCCACGACATTAAATTCTGCCGTTTGTCGTAGATTAGCATAGTCGGTAAACCAGTGCGAGAAGGCATCTACGATATAGATATTGTACAAATGTAAGCCGTACACACACGTATAAACATCGCGGAATGATTACGTTTTTCATTATCCGCGTTTAAAATAACAAACTAGTTTATAAAATTATCTATTTTAAATCGTACATCGGGGAGCGTAATGCATCATTGTAGACAAGTTATCTCATGCACGCGTTGACTAACACGTACGATACAGATAGGTTAAATGTAGTTCTCCGTTAAGATGTTTATTTATTTTAATAAAATTAAAGAAAATTTAAAAAAAAAAGTATATTAAGTTCCACATTCGACTAATTGCCGGAAAATTAAATTTCGACTATTAAAGAAAAATTTTGACCACGTTAACGCGGGAGGAAAATGATATTTTCTCAATTAGAAAATATATACTTTCCTATAGTACACTTTCAAACGTAAAATCGAATAATATAGTAATTAAATTATAACGAGGAATAAAACGAAATAAGGTTGGTTTCCTTAGTTACTTGAATATTCTTCGGTAATGTTTTAGGCCTGGCGACATCCTATAGTCGTCAGTTATTTTCAAAATATTCCTTTACGGCAATTCAGATCAAATTAAAACCGTTCTATATATATATATATATATATATATATATATATATATATATATATATATATATATGTATATATATATATATATAACGTGTAAATAGGCGCATGCTCAGTGCACAAAACATTATCATATACGTAATAGTGGTCGTCAGCATAGTAGCTGGAGCACGGACTAAATTTATCATCTAAATAAAATATAAATAATCCTAATCCTAAAGCGTTGAAGGCAATGGCAATCCACCACGTACAACACCATATGCGCGCTAATAACAATATAGTATACAACATAAAAACACGCGGGGCTGCATTGTGACGTGACAATAAAGTTCTCCTAGCTATGTGTGTGTGTGTGTATCCGTCTACGCTAGCGTCATATTATGATTGCCGTGTACGCTGCATACACTGTACCAAAAATATGTGCAGGTAAGTCTACCACCGATACGGAGACGGCATTTAATGATGATGATACATAATCGTATAAAATAACATATTAGCGTGTACTAAAATAAATATCTGACAAGTCGCTACATTTTCTTACAACACTGAGTAGAGTCGCTAATGTCCAAAAACCAAAAAAAAAGTTGTGTATATAGAAATCTGTATAATACACGCATATGTTTAAAACATACATATACATACATAATACATTTATTAAGTAGTCGACGACACTAATGTATTCAATGTGCCGACGCCGGTTATGCTAATTTGTTAGATATTTTTTTAATTTACAAATTAAATTTATATTATGTTTGTTAATATTTAATTTTGTCATTTCGTGGCCATCTAGTTTTCCTATATTAATGTTATTATTATATTTTATAATGTGTCTTATCTACTTATTTGATTACTTCATACGTGCGCAGAAAATTTTTTGAAAAATCGATTTAAATAAAACGATCGAATGATCGAGATTGTTGTCTATTAATTTTATATCGTTTTATTATTTTATCCGGTCGCAAAGCAAATTTGTCGTAAAATTTTATTATTATTATTTTCTTTCCGATTTTTATTTATATTTATTTAGCTAAATGTATACTAATTATTTGATTTATTAAATTTATCTACACGTAATTACTGCAATTAAAATGATTATTTACCGTATATATATATATATATATATATATATATATATATATATATATATATATATATATATTTTAATAAAAAATTGAATTTGTTTAATGTATCCTAATTATTTGATTTATTAAATTTATCTATACGTAATTACTGCGATTAAAATGATTATTTACCGTATCGCGTAATAAAAAACAAAAATAAATTTAGGAAATAAAAATTATTTATATATATATATATATATATATATATATATATATATATATATATTTTAATAAAAAATTGAATTTGTTCATCGCGTAATAAAAAACAAAAATAAATTTAGGAAATAAAAATTATATATATATATTTTAATAAAAAATTGAATTTGTTTCTCGCGTAATAAAAAACAAAAATAAATGTAGGAAATAAAAATTATATATATTATATATATATATATATATATATATATATATATATATTAATAAAAAATTGAATTTGTTTCAGAAAAATTTATCACGACGAAGTCAGTGGCACATCACTCCGTGTAATATCGTGTACGCTGTTCTGTGTTACATGTAACTAGGTGCCTCGAATTCTATTAGCCCATTTTGTACGTAAAAATAAACGTACAACGGCTCGCACGACGATGGGCAACGAACAACCTGACGACGATGGTATATATTGATAGATAAGTCGATAAGTTTACTTATAGGCTGAAGAATGGAAAAATAGAGAAAAGATCAGTGACGTATCTGGAAAAAGAATGGCCAACCTCTCACTAGCGATCACAGAAAATAATAATAAATAAGAACGGACAAACTCGTGCAATAAGATCGATTTTAATGTGATTATAAGACGTAAATGTGTTGAGAGCAAGTTAGTGTGTTTGTGTATATTTGTATATTGTGATACATAAGGAACGTATATATTTATATATATATAAATATATATATATATACTACGACGATCGTCTTATATTTATCACCTCGTAATAAAAATTAAAAATAAATATTACTTTTTATTTTCCTAATTTATGCAGTTTCATACTTTATTTTCACACGTAATTCTCAGTGTTTTCGGAATTCCCAGCTGCTACAAATAACTACAAATTAAATTAATGGAAGTTCGAATTCGAGTAGGCGAACCTTGACCTTAAACAAGTGTACTATATATATATATATATATATATATATATATATATATATATATATATATATATATATATATATATATATATATATATATATATATATGCATACATGTATACATATATATATATATATATATATATATATATATATATATATATATATATAATGTGTTACAATCCTGTCCATTTAAACCGTTTTTATATTTTGTTTTAAGACGGGATCAAGCGAATGCATTGCTAATCTCCCTAGAAATACACAATTCTGTTTAGCGTAATTCCGGGATTTGCGCTTGACATGCAAATGAACGGACGATATCATTTACGCGATGACTGTGATGATGATGATGATAGCCTACTGTCTAATTTGCTCATTAATTCGAATAGCTTCGCAAAACCAGATATGACCACATTGGTGGCAAAAACAGACTCGAACCAGTTTGATTTTCATCTGATATATATACATACTTTTTTCCTAGACTTATATCTTCATATTTCATTTTTGCTGTAATATAGAATATATATATATATATATATGTATATATATATATATATATATATATATATATATATATATACATATATATATATATATATATATATATATATATATATATGTCCATCTTCAGGTATTCCTCCTGCTCCTCTGCTCATCCGTTCAACCACAGAATAATAAAAATTATAAACTGGCACGTATTGGTCTTGTGTTTTATACTTCATTTCAATTTTCATATTTTCAAAATGAAATAGTGATTTGTCTGCATATAACTCCAAAATCACTATAGATAACCGGCCGCGCGTCTGTCTATGTGTATATATTTTTAAAATTTTATTTTAGTACACTTATTTACTATTAAATTATAAAATAAGAATGAAACTAACCTGATTACTACCAGTATTAAATATATACATGCATATATATATATATATATATATATTATATATCGGGTGTACCACGTACCTTCTGGGATCCGGAGCTCTAACCAGACCGGGGCGCGTCCATAGGTGGTGGATAGTGGAGTGACCAGTAGATTTACTGGCCAGCTGTAAATAACCAATAAGCAGTCGCGAACCAAGAACTGTTACTGTCGGAAAGTATCTGGCAGACGATTCCAGTAGTGACAGGACAAGGTGACACGATCCCTCCGTGGGTTTAGGTCACCGTAAAAGCTTTCAATTCGTTACCTGCTGGCTTGGAGTTAAGATGTTTTATCTAAAGCCTAAGGGAGACAACCCTGACAGAAATCAACCGCTGCTTGGCGGTTAAGGTTCTTACCCAAAGGCTAAGGGAACAAACCCTATCAAAAAATGAAACACTCATTTCCTGATCTCCTTTCCTTCATCCTAATTCAGTATTTCTTACTTTTTCCATATCCCATAACCTTTCACTGTCTTTGTTTCTCCTAGCCAACGAGAAATCGTGTCGTTATGGTCAGTCAGCCGTCTTGGTTTTCCTCTCCGCTGGAATAGCTGTTTCATGTCGGACTTGTGTGTTTGCGCTTCAACTTCCATGTTTTCCCTTTTCAAAACTCTCAATCATAAAAAATACAAATTATGAAAGCACAACAAATGGAAAGAAATGCTGGATCCACAGGGTAGGCTTTAACCGGCATGTCAGGCAGTGCGCGGTCGTCTGTGGTAATGCAGAATGACTTGAGTTCCCCCGGACCTCACTGGCACGGCACTATCAGGGAACACATTTGCATAATGGTTCAAAAGAATGGAATTTTGCAACATGGAATATTAGGAAGGATGCAAATCTATGGAAAGGTGTTATGGGTCCCTACGGAATTGGTAAAATAAATGAGAATGGCGATCGTCTGTTGCAGTTTTACGCGGCAAGTGGGTTATTCATTACTAACACAAATTATCAATTGAAGGATATATATATAAGGGAACATGTGTCCACCCTAGGTCGAAAGTTCCGCACAAGGAAAGAATGTCTGCTGACTCGGGCTATGAGAAGCGCGGATGGTGACACAGATCACATTCTGATACGCTCTCGCTTTCGTTTTAGAAGGTACCATATGTATCGACCCAGGAACTCTAGGAACTGTAGGCCAAAGACTTATAATATAAATGCACTAAACAAAACAATTATGTGCTGAAAAATTCAGGCAAAGCATTGCTAACTCGCTAAAAGAAATGCGTTAACAAGAAGCTCAGACCGCATCCGAATACTGGAATATGACGAAGGCAAAAATTACCGCCGACTCAAAAAAAAAAGACTGGTTTAGTGACTCGATTGGAAAAGTGAAACCGTTATTAGAAAAAAAGAAGCAAGCGTGCGTCATGTAGATGGATGACAAAACAAATAAATTGACACAGGATGCTTATAAAAAAGCAAAATCGGAGGCTCAGGTAGTCATCAGAGGACTAAAAAATGAGTGGTGGAAACGGAACTCGATGGACATCCAATCGATGGGCGATACAAACGACTCGCGCGGATTTTATAATTCAATAAAATGTGTATATGGGGCGAGGTACCAA